>ML255611.1:0-35013 GCA_005239495.1 Nicotiana undulata
AATTATTTATTTCAAAGCATTCTTCCTAAGATTCCGAAATTTGACCCTGGGCCCGCTTGGTCCTATCACGAGGCTCGGACCAAAACCCGATCACGCATAACCCCACGAGTTAGAATATGTGATTTGTTTTAAGATTCGACCCCAAATTGAGGTTGAATCACCCAAAATTCTCAAAAACCCAACTTTACCTAAAATCCCTAATTCCTACTTTGATTCCATGTTTTTAGGCCTAGAATCTAGTGATTAGTTGAAGGAAATTAAGAGAAACGAGGCTAAGAGCACTTACCTATGGAGTTATGGAGGTTGGGGAGCTTGATTCCCGGTTATGGAGGCTTGGGGAAGAAAGGAGAAGTGGAAAATGGGAAGAATACCGTATAAGGTTCTGTTTTGGTATATAAAAAAATCACTGAACGAGTTTGTGCTCTGCGATCACAGAAGAAAAATTGCGATCGCAGAAGAGGATCGGATGATACTCTACGCGATCGCAGAACCTAAGGCCCCCCACCCTGTGCGATCGCAGCATCCCCCACGCGACCGCACTGACCAAATTACCCCAGACCCCCTACTCGACTAATACCCTATGCTATCGCAGGGCTGGCATTGCGATCACATAGAGCACCTGGGACCCCTCCAATCTGATGTTGTGCGATCGCGGAGATTTATATGCGATCGCACTGAAGAAAAGGCCTGACACCAGAAAACTAACAAAAAAAAACAAGATTTTCCTAAGTCTTCTCACCTCGTTAGCTACCCGTTAGCTACCCGAAACCCACCCGAGCCCTCGGGGCTCAAAACCAAAAACACACACGACTCCCAAAACATCCTACGGACTTGTTCAAGCTTTTAAATCATCAAAATATCATCAAAACCATGAATCAAACCCCAAAACCAAATTAATCAAACTTAAGAACTCTGAAATTCTAGAATTCACTTCAACGCGCCGAACCGGCCTAAGCCAATCGGAATGACTTCAAATATTGTAGATAAGTTATAAATGACACAACGGAACTATTCCCGGTCTCAGAATTTCATTCGGACCTCAGGAACATAAAATTACCTCTCAAGCCAAATTTCAAATTCTTTAGAAACCCCATAAGTTCATTAACTCCAATTTTCCTCATTTGGATCTGAAACCAATCAAATCAAGCCCGTTTTACACCAAATTCCACAGATAGGACAAATAATATATAACAAACCTGTTCCAGGCTCCACACCGCAATACGAGCCCGGTAACACGGTTTTCACATAATTATTCATTTTCAAAAGTCTTTATTGTTTTCAGAAAACAATTTTCTTTAAAAATTCATTTCTCGGGCTTGGGACCTCGGAATTCGATTCCGGGCATACGCCCAAGTCCCATATTTTCCTACGGACCCTCCGGGACCGTCACATCACAGGTCCGGATCCGTTTACCAAAAATGTTGACCAAAGTCAATTTTATTCAATTATTCAATTCAAAAATCCCATTTTAATCAAATTTTCACATGGAAGTTTCCCGGCTACCTGCCCAGGATGCGCACGCATATCAAGGTGAGATTAACGGAGGCTTTCGAGGCCTCGGAACACAGATTTAGCTGAAATTACTTAGGATGACCTTTTGGGTCATCACACTTTTTGACTTCATGATATAGCCATCCTTTGGTACGGGGGATGGGAAAGGTACAGGGGACGTGATACACCTCCAGCTATTTGGGAAACTTTTTCAGATGCCTTTCTTGACCCGTACTTACTGTGAGTGATCCGACAGGCCCGACTCGACGAGTTTCAAGCCCTCAAGCAGGGCAATATGAGTGTTCGAGAGTATAGTCTCAATTTTGACTCATTGGCCAGATATTCACCATCCATAGTTTCTACTTTGCGAGATAGAATCCACAGGTTTATAGCAGGGTTGGCCCTAGAGTTGACTGAGGCATGTGCCACCGCTACATTAGAGGATAGTATGGATATCTCCCGGATTCAGGCATTTTCCCAAAATATTGAAAGGGGTAGGCGTCGGCAGTAGGGTACCGAGAGGACTGAGTCAGGGCAGCAAAAGAGGATGAGATTTTCCAGATCTCAAGAGCAGTCTTAGGGTAGTTATAGGACCTAGTACTTGGAACGGCCACCTAGACCTCCGCCACCCCAGTCACAAGGTTACAGGTATGACCGTTATACTCAGTCAGGACCCGCTGAGAGCTCCTAAGCGTCAAGTTTGCAGCGACAACGAGGTTCAGGGCAGACATGTCCATTTCAGCCACGGTGTGCCATTTGCGGTAGAGGACATTTGGTCCAATGCCGAGCCGGTTACGATGCTTGCTATACATGTGGACATCCGGGGCATATGATGCGAGATTTCCCAAATACAGATTTTGGGGGAATGGCGCAACCAGTGAATTCAGCAACGGGATCAGCTATGCCTGTGCATCCTTCAGGGCGCGAGTCTCAGTCTTCGCCTGGTAGAGATCGAGCAGAAGTAGAGGGTAGAGTTCAGGTGGTAACCAAAATCGTATCTATGCGCTAGCGGGTTGACAGGACCAAGAGTCCTCACCAGACGTTGTGACAGGTTTGTTGACCATTTCTTGTCACCATGTTTATGCCTTGATAGACCCATGATCTACTTTATCATGTATTACCCCATTTGTCGCATAGAAATTTGGTATAGTTCCTGAAATACTAAGTGATCCTTTTTCGGTATCTACACCGGTCGGAGAATCGATTATTGCTAGACAGGTTTACCGAGGTTGCACGGTGTCAGTTTGTGGTCATCAGACCTCAGCCGACCTAGTTGAGCTGGAGATGTTGGATTTTGATGCTATCATGGGCATGGACTGGTTGGCAGCTTGCTATGCCATTGTTGATTGTCGAGAAAAGATAGTTAGATTTCATCTTCCGGGTGAGCCAGTCCTTGAATGGGTAGGTAATACAGCGATACCCAGAGGTAGGTTTATTTCCTATCTGAAGGCGAGGAAAATGATTGCAAAAGGGTGCATTATCATATTGTACGAGTTAAAGATGCAGATGCTGAGATACCTACACTTCAGTCTATCCCAGTAGTAAGGGAGTATGCGAACGTATTTCCAGATAAACTTCCAGGTATTCCTCCAGAGCGAGGGATTGATTTTGGCATCGATTTGCTTCCGAGAACGCAACCAATATCCATCCCTCCATATAGAATGGCACCTACCGAATTAAAGGAGTTGAAGGAGCAGTTAAAGGATTTACTGGAGAAAGGTTTCATCAGACCCAGTAGTTCACATTGGGGTGCACCGATATTGTTTGTACGGATGAAAGACGGCTCGCTAAGGATGTGTGTCGATTATAGGCAACTGAACAAGGTAACTATTAAGAATAAGTATCCACTTACAAGGATAGATGACTTGTTTGATCAGTTGTAGGGAGCTAGGTGCTTTTCAAAGATAGATTTGAGGTCAGGGTACCACCAGGTCAGAGTTCGGGAGAAAGATGTTTCCAAGAAAGCCTTCAGGACCCGATATGGCCACTTCAATTTCCTTGTCATGTCTTTCGGGTTGATGAATGTGCCTGCCATATTTATGGACTTGATGAATAGCCTATTTTGACCATATTTGGACCTATTCATGATAGTCTTTGTTGACGATATTCTTGTTTATTCAAGTTCAGAGGATGAGCATGTGGACCACCTGCGATCGGTACTCCAAACCTTCCGTGATAATAAATTGTATGCTAAGTTTTCTAAATGTGAGTTGTAGTTGAAGTCTATAGCATTTTTTGGACACATTGTATCCGATGGAGGTAAAAAGGTAAACAATAAGAAGATTGAGGCTGTGAAATCCTAGCCTAGACCTACCACTCTGACAGAGGTTCGTAGCTTTGTAGGCTTAGCAGGATACTACCGGAGGTTCGTAGAGGGTTTTTCTTCTCTTTCAACACCATTAACAAAGTTGGCAGAGAAGGCAACTAAGTTTTAGTGGATAGAGGTTTGTGAGCAGAGTTTCCAAGAGCATAAGAACAGGTTGACCTCAGCGCCAGTTCTAGAACTTCCATATGGTCCAGATGGTTATGCCGTGTATTATGATGCCTTAGGTGTCAGATTAGGATGTTTCCTGATGAAACATGGGGAAGTAATTGCGTATGCTTCAAGGAAATTAAGTAAGAATGAGCGTAATTATCCGACCCACGACCTCGAATTAGCTGCGGTTGTTTACTAGCCTATGTTGATTTCTATTACTCCGCGGGGGTCTAACTTAGCCTTCTGGTAATTACTTTGGAGTCGCCAACTCATTTTCTCGAAATAAGAATATGACTTTATGGATTATACTCTTTTACAGTCTCAAGGCTTGTCACCTCTTGTCTTTTCCTTTACTTGACTATAAACTATGTCATCCTGTCATATTATGATTTACCGTTACCACCCTCTTATCATATTTTACACGTAATCCTTCATTTACTCTCTTCTTATTCTCCTGCTAATATCTCTATTTATTACCTTATTCTAAAAGCTTCAACAAAACATTGTTTCACTTTTACCTCTCCTAACTCAATCCACCTTTTTGGGTTACTCTAACCTAAGATGGATCCTGATATCCCATCATTCGTATAAACTACATATGTTAGCTCCCATAGGGCATAACTGAGATGGGTGTGGCCAATTACCTCTATTTCTATTGAAGGTAACTTAGAATCATTAAATTTCTCTGCCTGAATTGACAATTTGGATAATCTTCATTAACTAGGTGCCCCATACCCTTCTTCACCTTGTTTCAGTTACCCGTTGAAACTTATACTTTTACCTTCTGCTACTCCCATGGCCTGTTATTCGCGGGGTATGTTAGAAATTCTCGTCTTAATACTTGAGTAGAAAATTTGCACCTCTGGTATGCATGATCTGGTAGGGCCTCAAACTGGGCCACATTATCAAGAATTCTCTCTCTACTAGTGCCCTTGCCTGCTGCTGTATTAACCCTCTGGGTAGCTGTAATTTATCAAATTGCAAGCAACTCTATAATTAGCACTCATAAGTCTTGGCTCGAACTTTTATGTCTCAGCTCTATAGCACGATGTGGATTTGAAAGAAGGGTAACAGACTTCCAAAATGCCTTGTAGCTTCCTGTTTATATAATGTGGTGCACAACACATCTATAAACAAGGCTCTACTAGACACGACTTGTAGACTTCCTAGGACAGAACTGCTCTGATACCAAATTCTTCATGCCCCAAACCTGAAGAGGCGTGGACGGCACCCGGTGCCATACTCGGCCCGAGCGTACCACTTTGTAATTGTGAACTCTAGAGGGGTAACCCTCAACTTTAGCCGATGAGGCCATATTCTGAATCATCTGAAAATAACATCTCTCTCATATGAGGGGTAAACATACCCAAAAGTTGATATATATAATTGTGCAGGACGACGAAGCCGCCATGAGCATCTACTACTATACAAACTATACAGGACTCGTCTACAAGCCTCTTGAGATAACTGAACTGTACCATGGTCGGGATAGGGCCTCAACCTACCCGTCAAATCTGTATATATAAAATGGACTCCAAGGTCAAGACTTAGCAACTACGAAGAAGTGGAGCTTACCAACCAAGTCGATGTTTGACTCTGTCTGCTGGGAGGGTCTGTCCAACTGTCAATAAAGACCTGCACGCATGAAATGCAGCGTACCCGGCAAAAGGGACGTCAGTATGAAATAATGTACCGAGTATGTAAGGCAACTGAATAACTGAAATGTGAAACTGAACTAATAATATAATAACTGAAAGAAGCTGGGAATCAAAGACAATCTGTAAATATGCTTGCCTACTAATACTGACTCAACTCTCTCAATATAGTAAATAAAAAAGTTGTCCAACCTTATAAGGCTCGGTATATGTAACTGCTCAGTCGTAGTAGGCTCGCTCATTGGCGCTCGGCCATACTAGGCTATGTATCTTGACCATTGTAGGGTCTCTCATAGGCACTCGACCACAGAAGGCTTGGTATATAACTCACCATTTGATCAGAGGTTTCTCAATAGGGGCCTACCCATCGATTATAGCTCGATAGTGGTAAAAATATTGTAATACTGTATATATATAATGTTGTATTTTTGGGAGCATTTTGCTGGGGTGTAAATCTGATTATTTTTTATCTATTATGAGTGTAATATCTGAAGGAAACCATCTCTTAAAAGGTATCTTTGGCCGACCTTGGAGCTTTTAATTGAGGCCTCTCCTTTTGGCAAGTAGGAGATGCACCTACTTGTCACCTACCAGTCTGCGCAGTCTCGCAAAAACGTTAATATCTCTCTATTCCAGTGTTGTATCAATGAACGGTTTATTCCGTTGGAAACTAGACTCATAGATGTTTAATTTGATGGGTGGAACACCTTCAAATATAAGTATATTGGGAGAAAATTGCAGGTACATTTGACCTAAAGGTTCAGTAAAACTTATGAACATAACTTGTGATGACTTTCATTGACTTTTGTTCTACAACTCACTTGACTTCAAAACATAACACACGACTAACATACGACTAATATAAATTATAACATAATATCCTAATCATGTTAATCACCCTAGTCTCACCCCAAAAGTACATGTTATAACATTCCCAATTTGACGACTTTTGACGAAACATTATTTTCTTCAATTCCTTTAGCTTCTGAACCTTCCAACTCTCTGTGTACTTGTTTTTCATGATATTATATATTTTTCACCTCCGAGGTAATATGATTAACTTACTTTATATACTTCCAAAGATGATCTCATTTCTGAGCTTACATTAATTTACTTACGATGTACTTTTGCGTACGAAAACATGGGGCGTAACAAGAAGAACATTGCTGAGTATGTCACTAAGTGTCCTAGTTGCCAGATGGTAAAGATAGAGCACCAGAAGCCCGGAGGGCTAATGCATACTATAGAGATCCCGACATGGAAATGGGAGGCGATAAACATGGACTTTATCATGGTTTTACCTCGTTCTCATCGTATGTTCAATTCCATATGGATGATAGTCGATAGGCTCACGAAATTAGCTCATTTCCTACCGGTCAGATCTACATATACAGCTGAAGATTATGCAAAATTATATATTAAGGAGATAGTACGACTACATGGAGTACCAATATCTATTATATCTGATCGTGGGGCCCAGTTTATAGCACATTTTTGGAGGTCATTTCAGAGAGGTCTAGGAACTCAGGTGAATCTCAGTAAAGCTTTTCATCCACACACTAATGGGCAAGCTGAGCACACAATTCAGACGCTCGAGAATATGTTACGAGCATGTGTGTTGGATTTTAAAAGAAGTTGGGATGAACATCTACCTCTGATCGAGTTTGCATATAATAATAGTTTCCACTTCAGTATCCAGATGGATCCATACGAGGCTTTGTATGGGCGTAAGTGCAGAACTCCTATAAGGTGGTTTGATGTTGGAGAATCTGGGTTACATGGGCCAGACCTGGTTTAGCATGCCATAGAAAAAGTAAAGCTCATCCGAGAGTGACTGCTGACAGCTCAGAGTCGTCAGAAGTCATGTTCTGACGTGCGGCGACGAGATTTAGAGTTTAGGGTTAATGACTGGGTATTCTTAAAGGTGACACCTATGAATGGTGTGATGAGGTTTGGCAAGAAAGGAAAGCTTAGCCCGCGGTATATTGGGCCTTATAGGATCATTCGGATACTGGACCAAGTAGCTTATGAGTTAGAATTGCCCTCGGAATCGGAGTCTGTCCATCCGGTATTTCACGTCTCTATGTTACGAAAGAGCATTGGAGATCCTACTCCAGTGGTGCCCACGGATGATGTACAAATTACGGAGAATTTGTCATATGAGGAAATTCCGGTTTCCGTCCTAGATCGATAAATCCGCAAGCTACGAAATAAGGAGATAGCATTCGTAAAGGTTTTATGGAGAAGTAAGAAGGCGGAGGAGATGAAGTGGGAAGTAGATGAAGAAATGAAGTTTAAATACCCCCGCCTATTTCAAATTGAAGATACGGCTCGAGGTAGTATACCTCAGAACAGCTCTATTCAGGCCAGTAGGTCATCAAGTAAGCTCTCATTTTTTACTCTCAGAATTTATAAAGGACAATTGTGTGAAGCCAAGTGTTGCTATTTATAGAAAGTGGCCATGTGTGGCATGTATAGTATGTTTTATGGCTGCGTACAAGTTGGTATTAGTCTAGTGTACGAAAGGGACTCTGGCAAGATTTTCCCAAAGTATCTAAGAGTAAACATTCGAGGACGAATGTTTCTAAGGAGGGAAGGATGTTACATCTCGCGTTTCTCGTACGTTAAAGTTTTGTCTACAGTTAATTGACATAGACTAGGGAATGAGATTATCTTGAGATTAGCATATTTATGCTATTTATAACAAGAAATAAGTAAGGGCCATGAAGGATAAAGGGTACACGAATTAAAGAAAATGAGTTTCGTTAAAGGTTGTCGAATTTGAATAAAATACGGTCCGATCTATAATACCCAACACTTATGGGCTAGTACCATACAAGGTACCATATGATCGTGGTAGTAAGATATACAAAGAATATTTAAAATAAGTAGAATTTTAAGTAGTTTGAGATAATTTTTAATTATGCAGGTAATTGGTTAATTATCGGGTAGCGAGATAATACCTAATTAATTATGAATATATAGATAATGGATAATTATGGCAGCCCCTCCATTTAAAATAGATGACTAATGGACTTCATTGAAAGGTGGCATCAAAGTGTAGTACGTGTAAGTCAGTTGGAATTTGATTGCATTGAACTTAATGAAACAAAAGTAAGAGATCTTTGAACCATTTTCTAAATTCAACCATTTTCAATAGAACACTCCATCTAGAAAGTTTTGTGTAAGACGTCTTATAATACCTTCCTAATTGAAGAAATTGTAACAAAACGCTACAACAAGTGTTCAACAAAAAATATTTCTTGCAACAAAACAATTCCAACAAGAATATTATACAGAATTTTACCTACTCCAGGTATGTTAAGGCTAAGCCCCTTCCTTTATTTTGGCATGTTCTCGTAATTACATGAGTTTGATAATGAGGCATAAAGAGAAGTTCATACTCCTGAATTTCTATACATTATCCTACTCTCATACTCCCGAATTTATGTGCTCTACCTAGCTTGGAGATTCAACAACTAGTTGCATAAAAAGAGATTAATTGGGACTGAGTCTGCATTACTCTTAGTTGAAGATGGATATTAAAATTTGTGTTTAAGAAATGCATTTCCAGTAGCAAATGAAAATATTCTTTGTTGTGTAGAATACCCTATGTTTCTTTTGTTTTCAACTAACAACAAGCAATTTGATTAAAACAAGTGTTTCTTGGTTATGTTATCCTATTTTATTACCTTAAGGCAATGTATTAACATGCATCTGACCCTAAAAGAGGTTTCCCGTTTCTTGTTCATTTAGATATACAGTGTTATAGTATTTTCATTACCATCGAGCTATAATCGATGGGCAGGCCCCTATTGGGCAACCTCTGATCAGATGGTAAGTTATATACCAAGCCTATTGTGGCCGAGCTCCTATGAGCGAGTCAAGTTGGTCGAGATACAGAGCCTAGTATGGCTGAGAGCCTATGAGCGAGCCTACTACGGCGGAGAAGTTATATATATATATACCAAGCCTTATAGGGTCGAACAACTATTTTACTTATTATATTGAGAGAATTGAGTCAGTATTAGCAGGTAAGCATATGTTCAGTTTATCAGTTCAGTTTCATCTTTCAGTACATTGCCTTACATACTCAGTAAATTATTTCGTACTGACGTCCCTTTCTGGGGGCAATGCATTTCATGTGTGCAGGTTCAGACAGATCGACGGGTAGACCTCCTCAGTTGGTGTTTCCCGAGTTCAGCCTTATCGATAATCTCCCCGTCTATCGGAGTTTCCAGGTCTAGCAGTTTGGTGTACATCTTGTGCATATACGTAGATAGGTTGTGGGTAGGTCGGGGCCCTGTTCCGATCGCAGTACATCTATAAGTAGAGTCTTGTAGACATATCCTGTCAGTTAGTGCAGTATGTTGGGCTTGTAGGTCGTGTACATATATTTTGTTGGCTTATCAGTTATAGTTGTGATGACGTCCTTGCCGGCCTAGCTTTATGTTGACATTTAGTCAACGTTAGTCTTTATTCAGTTTTATATTTTCTTCGCAAATTGTCTTGCAATTTGGCCACTGGCCAAAGTATGACATTATATGTCCAGAATTCATGAGTCGCAAGTTGGTACACAAGGATAGATAAGGCACAAGGTGCCGGTCTCGCCCCCAGTCTCGAGGCGTGACACAGACACTACACCAACCATTTCTTTTTATATGCCTAGGTCCCTTTCTATGTAAATATGGAGTAGTTTTACTTCTTGTATTTGCATTATGCTTATCTAGCTTATTCATGTCCATTCCTATAACTTAGGTTTTTAATTTTAAGACATATAAGGAGCGTATAGTCATTGAAATTTTCTGAAAGCAATCAAAGTTTTGTAGTTGTGTCTCCTCCCCATAGCACCACGTTTGCGTTTTTGTAATCAATTTTCTCTGTTAATAAGATGTAACAAGCTGATCGGTCGATTTGAGCATTTGTACTTCGCTCGGTAGTTTGAGGACGTGAGTAGCTCCGTATGATGTATTATGGCTTATGTGAATCTCCTATTTTGGTTTTCAGGTTATTCAGAATCGGTATGGAAGAACGAATTTCGTGGTTGAGGCTTTGAGTTGAAACAATTGACGAAGTTTGACTTTTTGAGAATTTTACCCAAAATAGAGTTTTGATGGTTCCATTAGGTATGGATATTTATTTTGGACTCGGACGTATGCCCGAGTTTGCATTTGGATGTATCTAGAAGGTTTCCGCACTAATTGACGAAAATTGAAGATTTGAAGCCTTGTGAAGTTCATAAGCTTGACCGGAAGTTGACTTTGAAGATATCAGATTCGGATTTGGTTATGGGAGTTGGAATAACTTTGTCATGTCATTTAGGACTTCTGTGCAAATTTTTAGTTCATTCCGGGATGATTTGATATGTTTCAGCGCGTGTTTTGGAAATTTGAAAGTTCAAGGTTCATTGGGTTCGAATTGAGGTTTGATTAGTCGTTTTGATGTTTCATGTGTGTTTTGAAGCCTCGAGTTGGTTTGTGTTATGTTATGTGACTTGTGGGTATTATAGGAAGGGGTTCCGAGGGGCTCGAGCGTGTTTCAGATTGATTTCAGATCATTTTTCTACAATATTACAACTGGTGGTTCTGGTGTTCCGCACTTGAGATTGGTGTTGCGTAGATGTGATGGCCGTAGAAGCGAGCCCAGCATCGCAGAAGCGAGATTTCATTGAGGGGTAGAGGTCTGCAAATGCAGAAGGATTTGCGCAGAAGCGCTACCATAGATGTGGTCATGAGCATCGCAGATGCGATACCTGGAGGTTCGAGGCTGCCTCGCAAATGCGAGTCTCTTTCCGCAAAAGCGGAACCTGCTGGGCAGAACCTATAAAATCGAGGTTTTGGTTCTTTCTTCATATTTTGAGATGTGGGACTCGGGTTAGGGCAATTTTGGAGCAGTTTTCGTCACCAAGATTGGGGTAAGTGTTCTCTACTCGGTTTTGATTATATTTCATGAATCTTTCTTCGATTTTAGCTTTTCGTTGATGATTTCTAAGGAGGAAATTGGGGGTTTTGGCCTAAAGTTTCATAATATGAATTTTTGAGTTTTGAACATCGAATTGAAGTCGGATTCGAGTGATACTAGTATGGTTGGATTCGTAATTGAATGAGTTGTCAGATTTTGTGAGTTTTGTCGGGTTCCGAGGTGCGGGCCAGGTTGGGCTTTTTGGCCGATTTTGGGATTTGTATTAAAGATTCGACCTTTTTCGATTGGGATTGTTCCTTTAGTATCGTTTGATGTATTTGAGTTATTTTTGGTTAGTTCCTAGCCGTTCAGAGGTGGGAACGCGCAGGATGACATTGTTGGAGCATTGCTTGGCTTGCTCGGTATTGGAAATGGCTTGTTTGAGGTAAGTAACTCTTCTAAACATAGTGTTGAGGGTATGAAACCCGAATTACGTGCTATGTGATTGATGATGAGGTGACGCACTTGCTAGGTGACGGATGTGTGGGCGTGCACCTTGTGAATTGTGACTCCGTTGTTTTCATGGAACTGTTTAGTAGCCTTATTTTATTGATATTTGTGTTATCACCGTGTGATTAAGTAACTTAGATGTCAATCATGCTAGATAACCTGTTTAGGCTTTATGCTGTTATTGTTAGGACCCATAGTGGTCGTTTCTTGCTGTCATCTCATTAATTTCATTGATATTTCGTACTCAGTCATATTCATGCATTCATATCATATCTCAGTCTCAGTTGTCGTTTATTAACACATCATATCATTGTTGTCAGGCTAGTTTCATGACATTGTGAGCTCGTGAGTGAGACTGGAGAGATTGATGACTGAGTGAGGCTGAGAACCTGATTATGAGTGACAATTATAGGATCGGGTTGCATGCCGCAACATGTTGTATTAGTTTATGCCTGGATCTGGCTTATGATAGCGCTTGGGCTGTAGGATCCCCTGCAGAGTCTGTACACACCCCCAGTGAGCGCGGATGATATATAGAGAGATGGATTTCCCTAGACATGGATTTTTCCGAAGTACTTGATATCGGGAGATGGATTTCTCCACATGGTTGGATTTCCCTTTTTCCTCAGTAGTGGATGACTTATATTAAGTGTTGTATATGTTTGGGGATAAATTTCCTTGGGCCATATACAGTACCGAGGGGTTGAGCATGATGAGTGGAAAGTGTCAGACAATGAGATTGAGTACTCTGACAGTGTGAGTGCATGATTCATCTCTAAGATACATGGCATCGGCATTCCTACATGACATACATGCATAGAGATGCATTTTTCCTCATGATGTACGGTATCACGGCATTCATGACTTTTTACACACACTGAAATGTGGGCATAGAGAGTTATTTCACACTTGCTATCGGGAAAGAAAACGAAACATCTAATTTATTGTGGAAAGGATTTTTGGAAAAAGTTACTCTTTTCAAACTATCTCATATTTTACGACAATTTCGGTAAAGGATTTGACTTTTTACTGATATTCTTGAAAAGTGTAACTATTTTCAGAAAACTGTGAAAAGCTGAGCATTTTTGTCTCCGAGTTACTTTCTTATTTATACGCTTTACGTTGTTATGAACTGCTATTGGTTATTGGTGTTGGACCGACCTATGTTTCAGCTCGTCACTACTTTCAACATAAGGTTGGGTTTGTTACTTACTCAGTACATGGGGTTGGTTGTACTGATACTACACTTCTGCACATTGCGTGCAGATGTTGGTTGTTGTTGTTGTGCTCGATGGTTGCCAGATTTGAAGATGTATCTGTGTTCGTGTTGTAGTCGCCTCTTGTTCATGGTAGCCTTAGATTTATATAAACTCTATTTATGTACTTTTCAAACAGAAGATGCATTTACTTAATATCAACTTTGTAAAATCTATTCTTAGAAGCTCATGATTTGTACTACCAGTCCTTGGGGAATGTATAAGATTTAGATAATTCCTTTTGTTTAATTGTCTTATTAACATTAGTGGAATTGGATAGTTATTAGTTGGCTTACCTGGCAGGTTGGGTTAGGTTCCATCACGACTAGTGGATTTTGGGTCGTGACACAAATGCAAGCCTTCATTCAATTCTCTTTTCAGTTGTCATTGCAAACTGTGAATTTTATATTGGCTTTCCCGCACGATACTGACATTCTAGTCTAGCATGTGGAGAGGGCCTTCAGTTTGCGGAAAGTAATCACAAGGAAGTCAGTTGCTTTGACTTACGCCTCCCTTCGAAGACATCTCGGGAAGTGTTGCGTAACATATATCACGACCAACTAGTAAGTGTAAGCTGATTTTTCTAAAGTAGTCATGTATCAATTTGCCGTTGGATGCGATAGGATACACAAATATTTTAAAATTAAGTTCATTAAGATATCTACTATATGAAGTAAAAGTAATTTTTGCAAGGATATGTTTTACAAGTTTATTGTTTAAAAAAAAAACATTGTAGGCTTTCCTTAACTAATGTTGGTTTTGATAACCAAAACTGAATTAGATAGAATATTGAATATTGTAAGACAATTTTTTTAACATTTGAAGCTACAAATGTGGGGCAATTTTGAGATACGCCCCACTAAGGCCCAATTGGTAGTCTACTAGTTTATTTGGTCGAACTTCTAAAAATCAACTTATTTTAAAAAATATTTTTTTCTAAAGTGGTGTGAGAAATAGTTTATGTTTGGTTAATCAATTTGAAAAATATTTTCGAGCAGCCAATAATATTTAGTCAAACTGTTTTTTGGTAATTAAAATTTGTCTTTATCACTATGAGCAGCATTATATAAAATGGCATAGCAGTTCTCAGCTAGCTAATTCTTAAAGAAAAGAAAGAAAATACAATTTTCTCCACCCCCTTAAAATTTTTTGCTATCTATCTTCTGAGTCTAATAAGAAATGAATGAAAATAATAGCTTCAGAATTTTAAATATAGAATTTTATATACATGATATCTCCCTTTTCAATCTTTGATAAGAAGCTATGTTGATGCCGGCCGTCCTTTGAAAATTTGGATGATGTACTGCAGGTGTTGATTCCATGTGTTTATCATAGTGTTATGTAGTTGTTCCCATTTTATTAGAACGTATGTCCTAAAGGTCTTTAGCATATCCACATTTAGGGGTGGCAAACAGGCGGGTCGGATCGGATATGGTTCAAGCCGAAAGTGGTAATGAAATTTTTTATAAATTATCCGATCCGACCCATATTTAATATGGATAAAAAATGGTTTAACATGTGGATAGTATGGGTAACCATATTATCCGTGACTTCTTAACTATGATCACTTTTGGGAGAATTTCTAGTCTTTCAAACTTAAGGAACCCCTAATTTAAGGTTTTACAAATGTAAATGTTAAATCTATTAGTATCAATTGATTATCTATTTTCTAAAGGGATAATATGGTTCTTATCCATATATGATCAATTTTTGAAAAATTCATTATCCCATCCATTTTTAGTGAATAATATGAATGGTTAACTATTTTTTCTTTTAACTATTTTGCCATCGCTATCCACATTCTATAAATAGTTGGTCTCTTGTCTCAAACCAGAATGACAGAGTACAGTTAAGAGTCTCCCTTCACATTACAACCTCATAGTGAAAATGCCTTAGGTCTAACAGCATTCTGAAACATTAATCCTCTCTAGCCAGTCATCGTGTTGGTTGGTATAAATTGCAGATAAATATGCTTTATAATACTCTTATGATAACCCGGTGGTTTATGGAGTTGATTGATGATCTCTATTGCTTCCATGATTTCCTCAATATACAGCTTTCATATTTTGGTATGGTCATATTCTCCCCCCTTTGTCTTGTGATATAGTAGGCATGTATCTACTTGATTCATAATTTGTCTTGCTTGTGAGTCAAGTCCTAATGTATTTTTGCAATTACAACAACATTCTAAACCTACTCAAGTTGAAACCACCAGTAGATTTGGGTAGGCAGTCCTTCATAGAGACAATTAGAGCTTGTTTTTTTGTAATTTCATTTTCTTCAGACCACATATAGCTTCTGCAAGGGCTTCTATCAGCTTGATAAGATTGCTTGAATCAATTTAGTCCTTCCAACATATGATAGCTTGTTTGTTGTCCATGACGTTATTTTTGCTACAATTTTTGTAATGAGGGGCTGCCACTATACCAAGGTTAGCTTCTTTGTGTCTAGTGGTACCCCTAAATCCTTGAAGAGAATGCTATCCTTGGGAGTATCCCATTACCTAGCTAATTGCTTATTTTTCCTTGCTTCCCATTTTTTCACAATATATTGTACTCTTTGACAAGTTAGCTTGCAACCCTGAGGCAGATTAAAACGTAACCGAACACTCATGTAGTCTCTGTATTGATTCAATTTCTCCTCTAGTAAATAGTAACAAGTCATCGGCAAAACTCAGGTGAGTAATACCCAATTTTTCACACTTGGGATGGAACTTGGACCTTTTATCCTGTTTCAGTCCATTTGGAAATCTGGTCAGATGTATCATAGCAATAGCAAAGACGAACAAAGATATTAGATCTGCTTGCTTTATTCCCGTAGCAGCATTAAATGGATCCACTGGTTCACCATTGAGCAATATGGAGTAATTACTATTTTGAAACAAGTCATGATCGACCTTGTAAAGTTTTCAGGGAAAGCCAATCCTTTCAGAACTTGCTCTAGGTATATCCACTCCACATAATCATATACTTTCTGTAGGTCCACCTTGATCATCTGCCTAGGATTAATATATTTTAAGTTGTAAGATTGACTAGTCCATAATACTATGTTATCTGCTAATCTCCTCAATGAGATGAAACCTGCTTGTACTTCTGAATAATGTGACATAACATTTTGCTATCTACCAGCAGTGACATTGGCAATCAGCTTTTAGAGAACTGTGCAGCAAGCTATGGGTCCGTAATCTTTAACTGTGCCTAGATTTGCAATCTTTGACAACAAGTTGAGTGTAATCATGTAGTTCAATTAATGACATTGTATTGTAACGACCCGACCAGATATTTTGAGATTTTGCATTCAGTTTGGTGATTTGAGGTCATCAGTAGGTTCCTATGGTGTGTTATGACTTGCATGTATTGTTGGTTTTAGTGTTCGAGTAATACCAGAATAATTTGGAATAATGGTTCTAAATTTTGAAGCTTTATGTTGGAAGAATTGACCAAGTTTGACTTTTGTCTATTTGACCCCGTAAAAGAGTTTTGACAATACCGTTAGGTCAGGATGGTGATTTTGGACTTGGTGTATGCACATATTTGCATTTGAATGTTTCTAGAAGGTTTTGGCGAAAATTGACAATTTGAAGGTTTGGAAAGTTCATAGGTTTAATCGAGAGTTAAATTCGATGTTATTGGGTTTGGATTGTGGTTCCGGGAGTTGGAATATGTTCATTATATCATTTGGAACTTGTGTGCAAACTTTGACATCATCCTGAGTTGATTTGATATGGTTTAGTACGAATTTTAGAAGTTGAAAGTTCAAAAGTTCATAAAGTTTGATTTGAGGTGCGATTCATGATTTTCATGTTGTTATGTTGGATTTGAGGCCCTCGAGTAGGTCCATATTATGATTTGGGGCTTATTGGTATGTTCGGACAGGGTCCCGAGGGGCTGGGTGTGTTTCAGATCATTTTGAGTTGTGTTGGCTTTGCTGAAGGTTCTGGTTCTGGTGTGTCCTCATTTGCCGAGGGCTGGTCGCAGATACGAGCCCGTACATGCGGATTTGTGTCACAAAGGTTAAATTGGCCGGGCAAGGAATGAGTCGCATATGCGGTGGGATGATTGCAGGAGCGAGAGTGCATCTACATAATGGGGTCGCAGATATAGGTGGGCAGGTGCGCTTCTGGGACTTCAAATGCGGAAGTTTGGTTGTGGAGGTAGTATCGCAGTTGTGGGGCTTTCCTCGCACCTGCGATGTCACATAATCGGAGGATCTTCTGAATGTGCGAGAGGTCGGGATTTTATGTGTTACTCACAGAAGTGAGGTTCATGTCGCAAAAGCGACGCTGTAGGTGCGGCCTTTTGTCCTCAAATGCGGAGATGCCTATACATATCCTATTTATTTCGAGGTTTAGATTTATTTTATGATATTTTGGGATATAGAGCTCCGATCTAGGTGATTTTGGAGGGAATTGAACCACATGAATTGGGGTTAACATTTTTGACTCGATTTTGATTATATTCCATGATTTCATATTTGATTTTGGCATTTAATTGATGATTTTAAAAGAGAAATTGGGGGGACGGGGGGTTGTCTAAACTCTCCTAAAGTGAATTATTGGGTTTTTAACATTGATTTGGAGTTGGACTTGAGTAAAATTAGTATGGTTGGATTCGTACTCTAATAGGTTGTCAGAATTTGTGAGTTTCGTCGGATTCTGAGGTGCGGGCGTAAGTTGATGTTTTGGTTGACTTAGAGTATTTGATTTATGATTTGATATTTATCGCTTAGGTTTGTTTCCTAAGGAATTATTTGATGTTTTCGAGTTGCTTTTAGCTAGTTTCAAGTCGTTCGAAGGTTGATTCGCGTGGTATGATGTTTCTAGAGTGTTGTTTGGCTTGCTCGATATTTGTTTTGGCTTGCTTGAGGTAAGTATATTATCTAAATTCAGTTGAGGCACTAGTTTCCTGAGTTATTTTTGATAGCTACGTCCTATGGGTGGAGTACATATGCAAGGCTGAGCCCATGTGCATGTAACGTGGTACTTATTCATGCTCGGGGTAGTGTTTCAGCTATGTGATGGCTTGAAATTGTTTCTAAGCTTCATTTTGTAATATTTTCATTCTTGTTCCCATGTCGTGAGCTATTTGAGTCATGTTTGAGGTTACATAGAAGATAGTTTCTTGATTGATCTCGATAATTGCTATTTTCATGATGTAATTGCCAATTTGAACCATGATAGTACATTTTAAACATTCATACATTTTATCATGTCATTTATACCAGTCCAGAAGCATGAAATATGATATTCATTAATCATATACATGTATTCTTGTATATTTCTTATGTGATATATGATTTGGATTGGATGTTTGTGACCATCCAAGGTGGATTGTGTTGTTATACTTGTGAGAACGCGCGAGCGGATTCTGTTATATGCATGTGACCACACGGGGCAGATTATGTTGGTATGTATATGACGATGTCGCCTGAGTTGTGTTGTTATGCCTCTGATCACGCAGGGGGATGGTGTTGTTATGCCTGTGACCAAGCCGAGCGGATTATGTTGTTATGCCTGTGACTCTGCCCGGTGGATTGTGTTGTTATGCCTGTGACCATGTTGGGCGGACTGTGTTGTTATGCATGTGACCATACCGAGCGGATTGTGATATTGAGCCTGTGACTATGCCGGGCAGATTGTAATTATTGGCACGTGAGTTTTTCGTGCGGTACGTGAGCTATTTGTGCGGGTCTAGATATTGATATTATGGCACGTGAGTTGTCCGTGCGCTATGGGAGCTATCTGTGTTGGTCTAGATACTGATGTTATGGCATGTGAGTTGTCCATGAAACACGTGAGTTATCCATGCGGTTGATATTATTAGCACGTGAGTTTTCCATACAGCACATTGAATTGGTCGTGCAATGTGTGGATATGGATACATCCCCTTAGAGTCACCCTCTCATGTTTCTCTGTTGATTGTGCACATGCGGATTGCGAGAAACAGACGAGTTTTTAGTTGATTTGAGTTTTGGGGGAGCTGGTTATTATTTTGGTTCAGTTACTTAGATTTTGATGTGGGCCTGAGAGCTGTTATGTGATTTCTATTTGGATCGGGTTGCGTGTCGTACCAGGTTGATATTTGGTTATTGCATTTCTTCTTTACTTGCAGTTTCCTTGGTTGTTTACCTAATTTATTTGCATATCTTCTTTATATCCTGGATTGTTACTGAGATGAATACGTTGAGAAAATATGTGAGCACCAATGTGGTTTTATCTGTGATTTTATGATTTGATCATATTTCTATTCTATACTTGCTGAAATTTATGAACTATACAGGTGATAACTGGTATCATTTATAATTCTTGCTTTAATTACCTCGCCGAGGTTAGTTATGATACTAATTGAGGACATAGGGTCGGTTGTACTCATACAACACTTTTACACCTTGCGTGCAGATTTTGGATCTCATTATGTTGTGTAGGGATCTGGCATTGAAGATGTATCTACCTTCCAGATATAGCTACCACTTGTCCTTGGTAGCTTTAGATTTTGAATTATGTTTGTGTATATTCAAAACATATGTCGTGTTATTTCATGCTAGCTTTGTAAATCTAAGTCTCGGTGGCTCGTGACTTGTACTGTCAGTCCTTGGGTTACTGTATAAAAGTTTAGTTAATTTATTATCGATTTTTTATTAATCTTATTTGGATTTTATTGACTGTCCTTGACTTGTGTCTCCCTAGATGAGGTGCAAGATGTGTTTTCTGTGTTAGGTGATGGGCAAGTATGGAGGACTTGAGGCCATGTTCAGACCGCAACTTGGCTCAATGGTTTCGGTTGAATGAGTATGTGCTTTTGGACTTATATGTTCAGTAGTGTCCTTAGGAATGAGATTTACGGCTCGATGAGTGGTTTGATGGCTGATGATGTGATTACGGGATGTGTTCATTTAGCTTGGATGTGACGAGAAAAGATTGCTTGGGATGTGAAAAAGACCATTGGGTGCTTGATTTCTTTCTTGATGTGTTGTACAATCTCGATTATGAGTGTGCTGGGGGATCTTATGTTGTTCATTATGGGATGAAGTAGATTCTTGTTTCTTGTCGACGAGTTTAGACTTGGAAGGATTTAACAATTGCAAAGGGGTTGTGACTAGGGTAGGGCGTAGAGAGATGCCAGTTTGAGGCTAAGCGGGTGGGTTATCACCTGCAGGGTAGTCTACAGCTGTGTGATTCTTATGGTGTTTTGTGGACGTTTCTTCTACCTATGGGTTATATGTGTTGCAATTTGAGTTTGGATTGCCGGAGGAAGTTGGCTTGACTATCACGAGGATGAATGTGAGTTTTATCAAATGATTTGAGGTATTTTGATTATTAGAGCTACATGAGCTTATGGAAGATTTAGTAGAATTACATTGCGGGATTATGCAGTAGTGGAGTAAGGGTATTGTAAGTTATCAAACGTTGTGTTTTATGTCTTTGAGCCAAGTGAAGGAGTCGTCTATCGACGACCATATTGCATGATTATATGTTATATTGGTTTCGGTCTAAGGAATATTTGAAGGTCAGTTATGACTTGTAGAGGTTGGTTTTCAGAATGACTTTAGAAATAAAATTTCTGGATGTATGATGTATTACACTCTATGGATATATGGAAATCTAGGAACAATTCGTTTTTTGTATTCGAGGTTGATATAGGGTTTATGGAGTGGGGATTCACCCAGTTGCTTAAGGTGGGGGGTTACTTCTAGTGGTGTTTGTGTGCTAATGAAGCACAAGTTGTTCGGCTCATTTCGGCGGTGCATGGGAGATTTGAGTAGAGTGGATGACCCTCGAGAAGGATCTAATGAGTTCAAGACTCATATACCACGAGACAAAAGATCTTCTTTCCAAAGAGATTCATTTCGGAACACTTATATGTCCAAGGTTTAATATTGAAATAATTTTAGAGGTTTTCTTTGACTTTGTCCATGTCAAAAAATAATTTGAAATACCTCGTCTTTTTTAGAACAGGTCCGAGTCAAATAACAATGATTTGACGCACTTCTTTTTACACTATTTTAGAAATCCAAGGACTCAATCTTATTTGAGGAATTTCAGGATTTGTAAAAGGCTAAGATCTGAGATTTGTGATGGATGGTGTTGGGACTCGCGGTATTTCCGTATCATTATGGATTCTACATTTCAGTATTAGAGAAGTTAAGAAAACAACTTTAGATTCTTGGGAGGTCTCTTTAGAGTGGGCATTTCAGTTGCGGTACTTTTGGGTGTAATAGAGAATATCGTGGCTTATGGGCTTTACGACGATGTGGTTTCATGCTAGTATCTCTTGTGATGAGCTTTGTATAAGGATCGTGCTGTAATGTCAAGGAGAAGTGTTAACTTGAAGGCAATTCAAAAGGAACTCGGAGAAATAGGACAACTTGGTGGTAGGGTGGATCAGCATGGTAATGAACATGATCGGTTCTTTTGGTTCTTAAGATGTGGTGGGGCTTTACCGGTGCTTTGTGGAAATACTCTTGGGTTTGTCGACCTTTTTGACTTGTTTGAATTAGAGGGATTCAGTTATGGTGGTTTGGTCTTGTGCTACTGTGTTTCAAAGAGTGCTAGATGATTACTACCACGACTCGAGATGGATGTTCTCTACATGTATAAGGACTTTGTTGCGTGATGCAATTTTTCCCTAGATGGGATCAAGTTGAAGGTTTCTAGCTGTTTGAGTATGTATCCTTCTTATGACTCAGAGTTGATGATGGGATTCTCGTGCTTTCATATGATGGTATGTTATAGGCGGTGTGTCGTGTGGGATTGAGATTTTCATGTGCGAGTTGCGGTTCAGTTTCAAATGGACGGTCATAAGTTCTAGATAGTATGGACGGTTTCTGATGTTTTGAAAAATGCCGGCACTATCCGGTATCACCTGGGAAGAGTGCGCATTTTTAGAAGGCGCCTTGTGTTTAGTCTTTCAGATGTTTCATTGGGATTGTAGTACTTGTCTGGTTGATCGATTGCTGATGTTCAGATTTTTCTATGTGGCACAGAAGAATTATAGAAGTATTTCTCGTGGGATGATTGTGTATGAGGGATGTGTTATTAATTCCAGTGGAGTAGTTAGGATCGGATACGGTGATTCATGTATTCCAGGGAATTGGGGACTAGGAAGGTTCACAAAGGCATATCACTCCTTAGTTGCAGACTATGAAGGTATGCCCAAAGTTAGACATCTAATAATATGTGTTATAGGTAGGTTATTATGGATTTTTGGAGGGTTATTTTTCTATTTGTTGGTGTCCGGAGTTGATTGTGAAGAGGGGAAGGGTATTGGTAGGCCTAATGAGGATGTGTATTCTACATAAGGTTGGATTTGATTACTCAGCACATCTATCCATGCAGGATGTGTAATCGGCTAGAGGTGCTCTTTTTCGTGTATGTTGGGTTGCATGTATTGCCCTTCTATGCTGCTGTGTATGGCTATAATCAAGAAGGCCAATTTTATGTCTATTATGATATGCGGTAGCTTATTCGCGTAAGATTCAAGGTGTAGCCCGAGGTGCAACCTCAGGCATCCCTTACATTCGATCTCAAAGTGATGCGGGTCTAGGATCGTCGTGGAGGAATGTCACGAGGATCGAGGTAAGCAGATCTGCAGTGAAGTACAATTCCGTACTCAGACATTAAATAGCAATATCAATTACAAATATTTGTAATAAATATTAATGTACTATGTTGGGATTCCCCCTCCTATAAAAAGGGGACCCTTGTCATTTTGTAGAAAAAACAACATTGAATACAAGGCACAAGAAAATTCTCTCCTTTACCCAAACATTCTCTATTCCTCTCCACTAGCTCATTCACTTA
The DNA here is from genome assembly GCA_005239495.1 of Nicotiana undulata. Lineage (NCBI taxonomy): Eukaryota > Viridiplantae > Streptophyta > Magnoliopsida > Solanales > Solanaceae > Nicotiana > Nicotiana undulata. Next base: position 23,089 of record ML255611.1, read on the forward strand.
CAGTTATTGCTTTCTATTAATTATTCTTCATTTATAGCTCATTATTGATCATAAATAGCTTACTCCGAAGCATGTAAGTTTGTTATAGCTTCATCGATCATCTGACGGTAGCCCCGAGCCTTGACCTTGAGGACCCCCAAAGCCAACCTCGAACCTCCGATTTAAGGCACTCTGGTTTGCTTATCTTCGAATTCTTAACTGTTTTTACTCTACTATTTCCAACCACGCTTAACATCAACTTCTTAATAACCAGTACTAAGATAAATCACATATTTTTAGAACCACTTAATCAAATATAATTGTAATTACCATTTTCAAGGTAAACAGCTTGGCGCCCACCGTGGGGCTAAAAATAATAGAGATTGTTTTAGCGCTGGTTCACTCACAAACGCAAGTTATCTTTCACACTTTTTCTTGTCCAAAGAATCTTTGATTTCAGGTCAGAATGTCTAACTCAGTAAATGCACACGAGAACAACGGGTGCCGAAGAGCGCGGAGAAAACAGTGCAGCTGTTTCAAGTGCTGGCGCACCGCTACAGAACCCTGAGGGTGTGCCAAACCCGAACCCGGTGGATGTGGGCTCGCGCAATGCCCAACAGATTGACGTCATTTCCCACACCAACGGTGATACGCGTCCTGCGGAAGAACGGGAGATTCAGAACACTCCGGCTCAGGAGTAAACGTAGGTCAGCCTCCACGATATTTTAAAAATTTTGCAGGCACAACAATTGGCGATCACTCAGCTGTAGAGCCACCAAAAGACTCCAAGCACAGTAGCACTGCAGACGGCTCATCAAGTCGAGCGGGTATCGGAGAGATCGAGCAACAAAGGGTCGGCAACCGACCCCGCCATCATGAAAATGCTCGAGGAACTTACCAAGAGATTCGAATCGGGGGAAAAGAAGAAAGAAGCAAACGAAAAAAAAGTGGAGACCTACAACACGAGGGTCGACCAAATTCCGGGTGCACCCCCGATCCTGAAGGGTGTGGATTCGAAAAAGTTTGTGCAGAGACCTTTCCCTTCGAGTGCGGCCCCGAAGCCCATCTTGAAAAAATTCAGAATGCCTGACCTAGCAAAATACAGCGGGACTACGGATTCCAATGAGCACATCACCGCCTACACTTGTGATGTGAAGGGAAATGACTTAAAGGAGGACGAGATCGTATCCGTCCTGCTAAATTTTTTTTTGAGAAACACTGTCGAAGGGGGCCATGATGTGGTACCACAACCTTACCCCCAATTCGATAGACTCATTTTCCATGCTAGCGGACTCTTTTATAAAGGTTCATGCCAGAGCCATCAATGTTGCAACGAAGAATTCCGACGTCTTCAAAAGCAAGCAGAGAGAAAGAGATATGCTGTAGGAATTCTTATATCGCTTCCAAATGGAGCGAATGGAGCTACCGCCAGTCTCCGACGATTGGTCAGTGCAACCCTTTACCTAGGGCCTGAACAAATGAAGCTTGATAGCTTCCAAAAAGCTGAAGCAGAACTTGGTCGAATACCCTGCGGTCACTTGGGCAGATGTTCACAACCGAGATCAGTCAAAAATCAGGGTCGAGGACGACCAGCTGGGAGCCCCCTTGAGCTCACTTTACCCCAGCAGGCTCCTGGAAAATGAACCGAGAACATGCAAGGAAAGGTACCAACCGTACGTTGAGGATCGAAGAAACGCTCCTAGACGAAACATACCCCGCAATGATCGAAGGGCAGACCAAGGTCGTAACCCTCGGGGACTCGTGAGCTGAGTCAGTCATGACCAATTCATAGGACCAGCAGAGGCACCCCGGCTATCAGAATACAACTTCAATGTCGACGTTTCAGACATTGTGTCAGCTATAGGTAAAATCAAGGACACTAGATGGACGAAACCCGTGTTGTCAGACCCATCGCAAAGAAACCACAACCTGGTGTGCGAATTCCATAACACACACGGTCACAGGACCGAACGCTGTAGGCAGCTCCGAGAAGAAATAGCCCGGTTAATCAACAAAGGGCATCTCATGGCATTCCTCAGCAACCGAGCTAAAACCCAAATTCGAGAAAGGGAGACGAACAGGAAGAATGAGACAGGGGAGCCGCAACACGTCATCCACATGATCATGGGAGGGATCGACGCCCCACATGAACCGGTCCTCAGGCAAACGAATATATCCATCACCAAGGAAAAGCAGACTCGAGGGTACATACCCGAGGGCGCCCTCACATTCAGTGACGAGGACATCGAGACCTTGTCTCAGCCTCACAAATACGCTCTAGTAATCTCTTTTATTTTAAATACATTTCAAATTAAACGTGTACTTGTGGATCCAGGTAGCTCGGCCAACATAATCAGGTCAAGGGTAGTAGAGCAGCTCGGGTTGCTCGAACAAATCGTGCCTGCCTCTCGAGTTCTGAACGGATTCAACATGGCAAACGATAAAACAAAAGGAGAAATTACCCTACCGCTCAACACGGTCGGCGCGATCCAAAACACAAAATTTTATGTCATTGACGAGGACATGATATACAACGCCCTGCTAGGAAGGCCATGGATACACTGTATGAGAGCAGTACCGTCGACCCTCCATCAAATGATAAAGTTTCCATCAAGGGAGGGAATAAAGATGGTGTATGGGGACCAGTACCGTCGACACTGCATGAGTGCAGTACCGTCGAGACTGTATGAGAGCAGTACCGTCGACACTGCATGAGAGCAGTATCGTCGACACTGCATGAGAGCAAAAGAAATGTTCCAAAGAACCAAAAGAAAAATAAATGTCCAAACAACCGTAACAAACTGCGCCCCCAATCGCTTCCCAACTCATGGGTAAAATACTGTACCGCGTCCTTGGAGTGAGCAGACGAGGATAACGTGAAACTGAAGATGAAACGCCACCACTGCCAAGGTATGACTATCCCCTTTTGTTTATTTAAATTTCGTGCCAACTTATACGCTGATATCCGGCAAGGGGAATCGAAGCGTCTTCCGGCTCGAAGACCTTAGGTTTTACAGCATGCGTTGAACTCTTTTCCTTCGACCGGATTTTTCCCCGGAAAGAGTTTTGCAGGCATGGTTTTTAACAAGGAAACATCTATATGCTACCATGGGAAATATTAAACAAGTATTCAATGCTTCACTCTAATCAGCCTCAAATACTGGGGGGCATCGCCCCGGGAGGTCGCCTTCTCGAATGAGTCAAAGCAAGCCAAGGAGGGTTCCAATAGGAAAACTGTATACCGAGCCAAACGGTCAAACGAACCGTGTCCGTATAGAAGGGTCGAACCCTCAACGAAGAAAACATGTATACTTGTACCAAACAATCAAAGGACTATTTTTGTCGTCAAAACACTTTGTGATTCAAAGAAGTTGCCATTTTTAAGGGAAGCCCCCAAGGTTATCTCGGGGACTATCATCAAGTTATCAAAATCTGAGGTAGTAAGATCCCAAGCGGGTAGCCTCGGGCACGTTCGAAGCTGTAAGACTTCGAGTAGGGCATTCCCAAAGCATACAACCTCGCAAAAAACACAATCCCGACTTCAAAGCCAAGGCTATATATTCGAACTTGTAAGACCCCTAAAAGGCATACCCTCAAATATAGATGCCGAGGATACGACACTCGGGATTAAAGGCTACGGCCAAACACAAACGACTTCGGTCGATAAGGCTACATCCAAATTTACGCGATTCAGGGACACCCGACCATCGCCACAAAGTTAAATCGTTCGAAATTATTTCGGAAAGAACCGGTTAAAATCATGATGCCTTCGGAGTAAGCAAAAAGAGATTCTAACATTTTCATGTCGGCTCGTGAGTAAAGAGCTTCGAACATTTTCATGTCGGCTCGTAAGAAAGAGAGCTTCGAACATTTTCATGTCAGCTCGTGAGAAAGAGCTTCAAACATTTTCATGTCGGCTCGTAAGAAAGAGAGCTTCGAACATTTTCATGTCGGCTCATAAGAAAGAGTTTCGAACATTTTCATGCCGCCTCGTAAGAAAGAGAGCTTCGCATATTTTCATGTCGGCTCGTAAGAAAGAGTTTCGAACATTTTTATGTCGGCTCGTAAGAAAGCGTTTCGAACATTTTCATGTTGGCTCGTTCTTGATACCCAATTTTTCCCAAAATAATTTTAAAATGCATATATGTCTTCAAAATCATGCATTAGCATCAATTGGTATTTTTCCAAATTTTTTATATTTTTTATTAATTTGCCCAGTATTTTATCTCTAATAAATAATTACAAAATTGCATCACAAATGATTTCAAAAGAATTTCTTGATTTAATTTACTATTTATGGTCCTACTAAGTCCAAACTATTCCATAAATAGCCAAATTGGCACCTTTTGGCTACAATTGTAATAACTTTGCAATTATAGCCCATGCATACAATATTTGCATTATTTTAACCAGAAGTTAGTCCTTTGTATTTTTAAATACTAAATAAACATTTTTGAAACATTTCTATGCATAAAATTTATTTTCTATAATTAGTAGTTATTTTACAAATTAGTTTATTAATTTATTTGGGGTATTTAACAAATTGTCTTATTTAATTTCAATTTTAGCCTAAAATACCAGCCCAAGACCCCTTATAATTTGGCCCAAACCCTTTGAGCCCAAAACCCAACCTGCCCAACCCAACACCTTAACAAATCTTTGCCGTTGATCATTTTCTATCAACGGTCCAGATCCCCCCATTCCTTAATTAACCTAAACTACCCCCTCCCATACACCTCATTTCCCTCTTATCACCCACCATCACTTATCTCCCCTCATCTCAAAAGCTCTCTAATCCTAACCCTAACTGTCACTCATCTGCCGCCGACCATGGTGGTTTCTCACCACCCTCAGACCTCCAAGGGTCTCTCTCACGCTGGGTACTGCCGTCTCTAAGGTCCTCAAGGGACCAGGGTCAGTCCACTTACAATTTTGGTTCTTCTTGCCTGTCTCAGCATACTCTAGCTCGATTTCTAGTAAGATCTTCTTATTTTTTGCCTTAAACCTATGGGTTTCTAAGCATATATCTTCATGTCTGTGTTATTTTGTAAAACCCTAATTTCGTCCTTTGAACTTATCAGATCTGTACAGATATGAGATGGTTTAAACTTATTTCACATGATTTTTTATGAAAATCTTCTGATTTTCGAGTGGCTTTTCATTTTCCTAAACTAGTGTTTCCTGGAAATTTCTTTCCTCAAAACGTTTTCTGACCTTAAGTGTTTTTTCTCCGATTCTTATGTGTTTTTTGACTGATTATGTTGAGTTTGCCTCAACCCTAACTAGTTTATCCTAAAACCCCAATCTTTTTGACATTTTTGTTTGGATTCTGAGTTTGTCCGTGTTACATGCTACATGATTTGGTTCTGTACTTTGATTCGCATGGCTTCTCCTTCGTTTAATTTTGAACATCTTGTGAATTTTACCCTAGTATGTCACTATTAGGGCTTCGAATTCGATTCTTTCTGTTTTACTTTGTTTATCTACTTATTCATGGAATCCTATGTTATTTTCCTAAATCATTATAGTCTTTGATTCACCGATTTACTATGCTGAAACCTATGTGTTGATTCTCTCGATTATTTCCCTATTTCTACACCTTTTAATTATTTCCTGCCTTATTTTGATTAATTGTGATACTTGGTGATTCTTACTAATTATTTCCTTAATTAAACTACTGTTTATTTACCCATAATTACCTACTATGTACCTAAGTTTATTTGATTTCTTTCCTTAATTATCTGTCCTACTCTTTACCGTTGATTGATTACCCCTTGATTATGGGAGACTTTGCTGATTTTATGTATGACTGAAGCTGTAAATTTCCGTAATTGCTACATAATTGATTCTTTACCTTATTTTGTCTATCTCTCAACTCCTATATATACTCTCATCTATTCTCACTTCTACACACGAACATTAGTTCAGAACTCTCTTACACTTAAAAGCTCTCTCTCTCTTTGTTCTTCTTTGTTACTTGCAATCTACACTAACCTAGTCGGTTGTAAGCCAAAGATAGCTATTGCACCACATCTGTTCTATACCTTGTGTTTTCTCTCCTTAACTGGTATGTCCTAATTAAATTTTCAAATCCAAAACCTTATATGTTTCATTGTTGTTTAGTTCACTAGTTATGATTTCCAATCCTGCTTCTTGTTTACTATCATGTTGCTCAATATGTAACTAGCATGCCTAAATTACATTGTTAATTACTGTTTCACCTAAGCATGGCTGAATGTTGTTCTGTCCAACCTGTTATTAGTATGTCTAATAATCTGCCTACTGTTGTATCTAGCCTATTTCAATTTGTTGTTCAGTACGATAGCAATGTGAATACTGGTGTTGTTTGCCTTATCTGTTCACTTATGTTCTAGCTCAATCTGCTTTGCTAAGTTGTCTAGTGTTACAAAATAACTCTGGCTAAGTGCTCTAATTGGACCAGTGTAATATGTTTTCTATGTGGCTGTTTATGATCCCTGTCCTATGTCGCTACCATGTATTTGATAACCAACCTGTAATCTTATAAAGTTCTTGGAAAACTTCTGTGCACCCTATTGTTTATATGTTCCACTACCCATCAATATGTTCTATATGTCCCCAATTCTCACTACCCATGTGTGAAAAATATGTTGTTAAGTGATGCTCGACCTGTTTGTTCTATAGCCAATTAGGTTGTTTGTTGATTTACTATAAGTGTTCACACTGTTTTCAAACAACTAGTTTACTACTAAATCAATCCTATTTCCAGCAAATCTCTTTACTTATGGAGTAATTTCAGCACTGCTTTCCTTGTCAAACTTTTAAAAACTATGTCAAGCACTCTCACTTTACTCTTAAGTCCCTAGGTTCTTCCCCTCCAGTGTGTGTACTGCCTTAGGATCCTCTTGAGATCCATTTGAACTCTGGCACACTAGGGTTGTCCATTCCATACTGCACTTACTAAATCCTTGTTATGAAAAGTCTAGGTGTGAGCACTGCCCGGGATCCTTGAGGTCCTTAGGGAACTCTGATACACCTAGACATGAATCTGTCTATGAAATCCTTGGCATTTGAGACTATTGAAGGCCTGGCATTATCAGGTGTGCTTTGGGCCTACTTCAGGCTCCCTATAGTTAATTTGTTTTTATTTATGTAATTCATTCAGTCATTGGCCTGTAATAATTAATTGTAAACATATATTGGGGTGGCTAGTGAAAAATGGGAGGGTAGATGTAGATATTATTGGTAACACTGGGTAGAAAACATGCTATAGGCTTTATATTCTGCGAATCTGCATTAGAAGCCATGTTTCAGGATTGATATGTTTATTTGCATACCTGCATTAGATATCCTGTTCTTAGGACTCCACGTTATTTGCTTAAACATACTTTACATTACTATTTCGTACTTTAATTTGGCACAAGTGTTTTCACTTAGAAATCCTGTTGTTAGGCTAATAACCCTATCTTAATAAAATTGTCACTCATGTATGCATTTAGATATCATTTTCTAGGAATTCTGTTTGCATTCGTTTGAATACGACTAGTTCGATTAAAATAAGTAACTGACCCTGAAAAGGTATAAAAATAGCCTCCACGTATACATGTCATGTTTTTGAACGTAAGATGGTACAAATCACCCTTTTAGTCTGTGTCACCTAGAACAACGTGCTTGTAGGTTAAACAACTTCCAAACCGTTTAACAATTCTTGTAATTGTGATTGCATACAGTCCCACGCCTAGGCAAGCCTTAGGTAATTTATCTCTATGTAAAAAACTGGAAACAGAGTTTTTATTGCTTACTGCTTAAAGTCTTACAGGTTTTAAAATCAATAGGCAAACTGATTAGGACCCTGCCATTGAGTTTGTGCTGCATATTCTGTGTATTAATGTTCACCTAGATGTCCTGTCCTAGGATTCTTTCTAAAAATTACCTGTATTTGTTTCTGAGACGTGCTGTTTATTTGCTACATACATGTGGAAGTAAACATGAGCCTCGTAACTGCTTCTTTTTCCCTATCTGCTGATCCTACTTGTTATTTGTTTGTCGCCTAGATTTTTCCCTTTTAAACTACCTTAGGGGTTATCTAGAACTACCCAGATTTAGAGGTCCTAAACTCCTCCAGGGCCACAAGGAAGGGACGGGTAACAACACGCTTAAAGTTCGTTAAATAAAACTCGCTTAATAACCACTGAGGGGTGGGATAATGGGTAGAAAAGGATATGATGACCTGTGCACTAATGCAACGTGTAGCCCCTCATCGAGAAGTGATTAGCGGGCATTTCATGAATATGATCCTATAGGATAAACAACCTAGGACCCCCCTTTATCCCAATTTACATATGTGTGCTTAGATTGCTAATCTGTTAAAACCTTATTCATTTACATATGTGTGCTTAAAATGTTTATTTGCTACTTGATTAATTCACAAAGTAAGTTTGGTCGGGACCCACCGTTGTGGACTTTGAGGGTTGCCTAACACCTTCCCCTTAAAGTAATTTCAAGCCCTAACCCAATCTCTGGTTATATCATTAGTGTTACAAATGACCCGTAGTAGGTGCCCTAACGCACCTTAATTCGTTAGGTGGCGACTCTTCAAATTCCTTATATCCCTTTTCCCAAAAGGAAACGAGTGGTCCCAATAATGTCAAAAACCTTGACTAATCCGAAAGGACAAGGAAAAAGGGGGGCGCGACACTCATAGGGAAAAACCTTCTGAAGTGCTCGTTCATCACGACTCATAATCGAGGTTCTTTTGGGTCGTTGAAGAATTGGGCGAACACAAAAGACTTTAGATAAATTTTTAAGCGATGGAAAATATAGCCATGTTAAAGATTATTTCAAATTGACTCAAAAGAAACCCAAGGGTAGATGGCCTCAAATCGAAACCCAACTCGAAAACTAAGCCATGGCAGGTTAAACTGAAAATGCCTAAGGGAAAACACATCGGAGTCTAAGGGCCAACTTCAATAAGCCTACAGGCCGATTAAAGATCGTACTGACCCGGTAATCAAGGGCTTAAGCGCAAAGCTAGTACACCCGGGTCATTTGATCGACCGTCAGCAAGCACCACCAGACACTGGGAAGACAGGGAAAATAAACACAAGCAAACCAAAATGATCAAAAGGTTCTCATATATACACACTGATACATTTTACAACTCTCCCAGAGAAGATTTATGTGAAAAGAGAAACCTAGCCTACTCTCGGGACCAACTCCATCGAAGAACTCCGAACATCAGTGTTGGACATAGGAGAAAGGAAGAACTGGACGTCAATCTCGTCTGCTTTAGACTGCTTTATTTCTTCCGAAAGATCAAAACCACGAGCGTTTATCTCCTCGAGAGTCGCCCTCCAGGATTTGCATCGATCGTATTTACTGCTTCTCCTCTCTCTGTCAAAGACCGCCCTCAGATCGGCTCGAGCATCTGCAGCGTCACTCAAATAAACGGTTACTTTCTTATCAGCCTTTGTTCGTGCCTCTTCAGCTTTGGCCCGAGCATCGATGGCTTCGGTTTTCATTCGCAGAAGATCAGCCTTGAGCCTTTCTACCCGACTTGTCAGCACTGATTTGTCTTCCCCAACATTTTGAAGGTGCACCTCGAGAGTAGAAACCTTAGCCAAAGCATTTTTATTGGCCACAACATGGGCGTCATTATGAGATCTAATCCCATCGCACTCGCGTTCGGCTTGGAAAACTCTGCCCCAGAGGTGTTCCAAGTATTTTGTCTTTATCTATAGCTGCAACATCAGAGCATCATTAATCCTTGGAAATGAGAGAAGGAACATGTACATCATCAAAGAAAGAATTACATGTTCCTCAAGACGACCTTCGTAGTCGCGGCTCAGATTCACCTCGTACCGAAGGTGCGCCAATTCCTTTGCCTGTTTATCACTGAGGAGCTTGAGAGATCTATCCCCGTTCGAATCTTTCCGTAATTCATACTTGAACTTATCAAAGACCTGCGAAAGCCAAGTTCTAATTAAGAAGTGAAAATACGGGGATGAAACATCAAAGAATTAGTGAATATTACCACAATGCAAAATTGTTGTGCGACCTCAAAGGACGAACGAGCATCTTCAGGTCTGGCCTTCTCCATCGGAGCACCCTATGGGGGGGGGGATATGTTCATTAGCATCCTCGTCCCCATCAGGCAGGCCTCGACCCCGATCCTCTGTCGAAGTACCCTCGACATGAGAAACTAGCAACGAAGTACCTTCGGGGAGATGACTAGATGGAGGCAAAAGGGGGGGGGGGCATCACCACCTTTATATCTCTGGGAAGGTCTTGCCTCACAACAAGCTTCCTCACCCTCCAAAGGCTCTTTCTGTTTGTTACGGTTCCCCGGTCTTGAGGCTGTTGACTCCTTTTTCTCTTCAAAATAATCAGGTCTCACTCCCGGAAGCTCCCCGACGCCTGCAAAGAGGAAAGTCAATAGGGGAGGCGGTTAATCCCTAAGGGAAGGATCTCAACGACACTCACCTTGGGGCTTGACCTCCCACCTACCCTTCGACAGATCTGTTACACCTCATGTTTTCGTATGTGAGAGTACATCGTAAGTCAATTGAGTAAGCTCAAAAATAAGATTATATTTGATGGAATATATAGTAAGTTAATAATGTTACCTTGGATGTTACAAATATTTAAGATCTTGAATAACGAGTACCAACAGGATTGGAAAGCTTAGAAGCTAAACCAATTGAAGAAAATAAGATTCGTCGAAAGTCGACGAGTTTGAAATGTTACAACATGTAATTTAGGGTGAGACTATGGTTAATTACATGATAAGGAGTTTATGCTATGANAGTTGTGGAACAAAAGTTGGAAAAGGTCTTCACAAGTTACATTCATAATATGCTGAAAATTAGGTCAAATGTAACTTCTATTTTCTCCCAATATACTTGGAATTAGGGGATGATATACCTACAAAATTGAAGATCTATGAGTCTATATTCCATCTCATTAAACCGTTTGTCTATACGAAGTCGGAGTAGATAGATATTCGTGTTTTAGTGAGACTGTGCCAAGTAGCTCTCTATGGGACCCACATAGGCGGTTTAGATATGTTGATATACATAAGACGCCTCAACCCCCATTTTAACTCGTTTAGTTTCAGTAAATTCAGACCCTATATACCTTAAAACACTCTCTCAAGGTTCTCTCATGATCCAAGACCCAAACAAAGGGCAAACAACACAAATCAAGTGTCGGGAATCCCGTCGCGCTAGTAAGTTTCTTGTTCTTCTTGTTGTTGCTGATTTTTGGGTGGTTCCAGCTCGTGTGGGATGTTGTTTTAAGTGTTTTATGTTCTGTAAAATACTCTTCTATTGTTTTAATATCAACCCTAGGTTATTTAAAGTCTTGCAAATGGATTACACCATATTTCAACATCAAAAGTTAGTTCTAGTGAAGAATAAGACCTCTTTGAGGTTGTGTTGTCATCGAGGATAGTTGTGGGCTGTGTTTTTCTGAAATTTAAAGTTTTTGCTACTGGTTAAGATGAGTATAACAGCCTACTAATTGTGCTTAAGCTTGCTCGTATGTAGGTTAAGTTGTTAGGATAATAAACTACATGATAATATTAGGATGAGCTTATGTCACTTCTATGGTGCTGTTTTTCCATTGAGGGTTATTGTAAGCTAAATATAACTTGGATTCCAACTTGAAGCTACTTTAGGAGGTGTGTGTATTGTGTTCTTGCAGGTGCTTAAGGTTGTATTGATGTATTTTAAGTTAAATGGTTGGACTAGACATGAACTAGTGAATAAAGTTGCCAATTGAAGAAAGCTGGAGTTGTGGATTGTTTCCTTTGATATAAATATACGGTATAAGGATGAAATCATTGATGAATTGATGAATTATCATATTAATGATGTTTTTAAGTTAAAGTATGAAGCCTATAAGGTGTGATATGGGTTATATGGATTCCAATCGAGCTTGCCGCTCAAAATGATTGTTGAACTAATC
>ML255615.1:2072-59718 GCA_005239495.1 Nicotiana undulata
TTGAATACTTCAATTCACCAACTTCACAATTTTTCACAATTTGCAATAATAAAGTAAGCAATAATAGAAGAAAATTAGAGAGAGATTGATGATTTTGTGAGTAAAAATGAAAGAATGAGGGGGTATTTATAGTTGAGAAAAGGGAAAAAGGTGTAATTATAAAAAGTTTGGGGGCCATTTGGCTATTTTTTAAACATGCCAAACGGCTCTTTTGAGGCTCAAACGGCTAGATTTTAAAAATCTGGCCGTTGGCCATTTTTTATTTTTATTTTAAATTTTGACCGTTGGGCCCGCTTGGCCCGGCCCAGGCCCGCCTGCCGGGCTCGAGCTCGGGCTCACGGGCCCAAAGTGAAGAACCGTTCCCCACGGGCCTAAAACCCCCTAAGCCCGGGCCCCCCACGTGTCGGCCCGTTTAGCTCGCTAGCCTGTTTGGCCCGCGGGCCGGCCCCCCTGCCACCTTATACAAAACAAAAACTTCAGCTCTAGAGCTGAAGTTCGCCAGTTACAAAAACGAAAACTTCAGCCAGTTACAGAACAAAAACTTCAGTACACTTGGTTCAGCACCCTTGCTGCTTTAGGCCCATCTACTAGAATGCTGAAGTTTTGCGTGATTGCCTTTGCTAGTTCAGCCCCGTGTGCTGAAGTTATGCGAAAAAGCAGGTACACTTGCAATTATTTTTACAAAGCGGACACAAATTAAAACGTGACACAAAAAGCGAGTATAGATACAAATGTCCCACTAATAAGTTTCGAATACCCAAAAATAAAATAAAATGAAGAGTTGGATCCAATTATGCTTTTGCATGTATATTAGAAAAACAATGCCTATTCGACTATTTAATAGGCTACAAGTAGTATTCAGCGATCATTAACCAAGATTACGCGAATGCTGCTCTCTGGTGAATAATGCAAAACTATGAAATTCCAAATGCCCAATTTATTTACTCCCCGGTCCACAATAAGTAATCAATTTGTTTTTATTTTGGTCCAAAATTAGTATTCATTTATATAATCAAGAAATAATTCATTTTATTTTTATAAAATAACCCTTATGTACATATCTCTAAAAAAAATTTTTTACTTTTCACGTTAAATATTTAATTAAGGGTAGTTTGGTCATACTAGGTATTTTACATAGAATTTAATATTTTCTTAATTGGCGTGCTAAAAGCAAATTAATCACTTATTATGAACCGGAGGGCGTAAATATTGAAATCGTTGCCTGTGCTACAAAAATTGATCTTAACTCTCAAAGACAAGGACATTACTATACTTTCATGTATTCTAAATTTTAGTAATCCCACTTTTTACTAAAATAATTCCCACTATAATGCCTCGTCTTAATTAGTTGTGGATTCGAAAGCAAAGAATTAGCTTTAATAGTTTAAGCAATTTTTCTTGAAAAGAGAAACTAGTTACACGATTCGTTCTTTTAAAATCTAATAATCAACAATATTTAAAATAAATTTTTAATAAAAAAGTTAGGTCATGTTGTTTCTTTAGGAACTCTTTTTATTACTCATATATGCTATATCTGGGCTCTATGATGTCATAATGACGTGTTAAATATTCTTTGAGTACTAATAATTATACCACTTGCAACTACGCTTGTACCTTTCAATGCTTTTATAGTTTCTGTACATCCCTTGTGGTTATAAGCTAAGGTTCTCATCCAACTGTTTATTCTCTTTCTTCTCCTATCTTTTTCTTTCCTCTTTTATCCAAAGAATGAAGTCTTTTTTTTTATTAAAAAATGATTATCCCCTTTGGTACAGTAGCTGTCGTAGCTTTCCAATTGTGTTGTCTTTGGCAACATCTTGCTTTTATTCTCCTTCAACATTATGCCTTTCGTCGTTCTTTTATTTGGTTTTATCTAATTTATCAAATGAATAAGATGTAAGAAGAAGACAAAGGAACTATTTTTAGCTAGGTGGCATCACAGAAAAGGTATATAATTCTCAAGTAATGTAGTCCATCTCGGAATCCCCTTTAATGTTTTCTTTGTTAATACTGTATTGGTAAAAAATATAGCTTTATATGTGTATAAATTTTGGATGACTCAGTCAGTCAGGTGGACCAAATAAAATATCACACGTGGACACGTGATAAAAAGGTACGGTCAATACAAGGAATTAGTCGCGGAAAGATCATCAAAGAAAAAGAGACACGGTCACAACGAATCTGGACGCAATAATGGGCTGATTCGAAGATCATCAATTAATGTCTTGTACGTTATGTAACTCCTAAAATAACAGTTACTATTCATCATTGTAACGCCTCATAAATGTAATAATTAAGCATTAAATAGGCTATCATGACAGAAATACAAACGTTGTACTAGGAGATCATCCCTATAAAAGGGATAAAAATGTAACAAACAGGATCATATGATTTCTCAGAGACTAAGCTATTTAAATTTTCTGCTTATTACTCTCGAAATTATTGCTACTGTATTCTTTATTTTATTAATTCGATTATCAGTAACCCGAGTTTATCTTAAATTAAGCTTTAGTCAGAAGATCTTATTTTTTGGTTAAACAAATTGGTTCCGTTACCGGAAATATGATAATCATCGTTTTCACTACCAATCGATATCCTTAAAATCATATCGAATTGCAACAACAACATCGTCAACAATAATGACGATAACAACCAGCAAAGAAGTGAAACCCCAGCTTCAACTCCTCATCGAGGAACTCCACGAGCTTCGACAGAACCATCTCCTGAAAGAGCTGACAATCGTAACAATAATGAACAACCGGTGGAATCAGATCAAATAAGGCAAATGATTGTTGAATACGTGGGACAGGCTTTGCGAGAATTTGCAAAAGGAGTACCACGAGTACCTCTAGTACGACCAACACTGCCTCTGAATAATACAATTCTAGTAGAAGATTTGCAAGCGGGGTTAACAAATTCAACCAGGAATGAAACTCTCAATACACTTTGATCACGCTCAACTGTGTCTAATAAAAGACTACGCGGGCATTGTAAATATAATCTGGGGTATTATGCCCAGAGTCGATCCCACAGGGACTTAACGTATCAAAAGAAGCTTGTAAAGTACTAAATTCTTATTAGTCAATCTCCTCAAACTTTATGAATAACAATTGGTGGTGTGATTACTACTACAGCTAACTGAATCTATAAAACTAAGAGTAACTAACAAGCAGTTGTAAACAATTGGAATAAAAGTCTAAGGCAATGGTTTCCCCTGTTGGTTCTTTCCCTAGTTGTATGTTCCTATAGCTTTGATTTGGTTGTCTCTATCAATCATGAACTCTCCAGTTATCGTAAATCTTTCTCAAGCATTTATGACAATTTACTAGACGCACTCTCTCGAGCTACGCTAGCTATATTTGTGTTACGGTTCACTTTAGATTGCACCCGAGGTATATTATCTCTAACCCAACCTCTAAACCCTCGGTTATGACTTTCATCTATACTCCGGGAGTGGTGTTGTTCAACAACTACCTAAATATGCACTCTTTCTCAAGCAGATACATAATAAATAGGAACAGCTAGTTGAGGGCCCTTCAACAAACTACAAGCAAAACGTAGTTGAACAAATAGAGATTAATAACCAACTCAAAACTATATTAACATGCCAACAAGTTCATCTCCAACGAGTTTCACCAAAACCTTATATTAAAGTATTTAGCTACTCGTAACAATAACAAAAACTGCAAAAGAATTCATAGTCAATGGTAAAAAACAAAAGAGGAAGATGTGGATTGATGCCCAAATTGCCTCCTTGCCTCTTGCCTCTTGCCCTTGCTTTTTCTTGTTCTTACTCTAAAATAACCTATCCCCTACCTCTTGGACGAGTTGAGCCTTTTATAGCTTTGTGTGGATTGGCCTTGGACTTCCGAAATTACCCTTCCTTTTGTGTTTCATGGGCCTGGACTAGTGCGGGCGCGCTAATCCCGCGCCAATGCCCACGCTAGTTGAGTTACATACTGCCTCCGGATAGCTGGACTAGCGCGGGCGCGCTAATGCCCGTGCTAATGGGGTTCTTCACTGCTCAGTGGTTTTCAACCTTTAAATCACCCACCAGGTACCCCATAGTCTATTTTACTCCAATTGTTGCCCGGATCATCATCATAAGTTGTCGTTACGATCTTGTATTCCTGTAAAACACAAAAATCATCATTAGGGCCAATTTTATCATTATTTAACAACTTACGGCAGTAAAGCACCATTAAGGTAGAGTATAAACATACGCCAAATTATACAATTTTAGCATATTATCACACTTCCTGAAACACGACCAGGTACGACTAGTAATTCAGAATTACAAAATTTATTATTAACCATGCAGAAGCAGATGAAAGAACAAAACGATCGCATCGAACAAATCCCTGGAGTTCCGCCTATTATCAAAGGAATTGATGTGGATAGGTATTCTCAACAACCTTGGAAGCCAAGTGCAGCCCCCTTACTTATACCCAAGAAGTTTAGAATGCCTGATATCCCCAAATACGATGGAACAACCGACCCACGTGATCACGTGACTGCTTTCGCTACTGGAGTAAAAGTCAATGATTTAACAAAAGAGGAAATAGAATCAGTCCTTCTCAAAAAATTCAGAGAAACACTCACGAAAGGAGCCTTAACCTGGTATTCTCTTCTCCCTGAAAACTCTATAAATTCTTTTGCTGAACTTGCAGATTCGTTTATAAAAGCACATTCTGGTGCACAAAAAGTTGAAAAACGAATGGAAGATATATTCAAGATAAAGCAAGGAGACAAGGAATTGCTCCGTGAGTTTGTAGACAAGTTTCAAAGGGAAAGAATGCAACTACCAAGTGTGCCTGACAACTGGGAAACTATGGCATTCACAAGCAACTTGAACGAGAAAAGTTCAGAAGCCACGAGACGACTCAAAGAAAGTCTAAGAGAATTCCCGGCCACGACATGGAATGACGTATACAACAGGTACAATACTAAATTAAGGATTGAAGAGGATATAATCACACGATCAAAAGATGAAGAATATCACAGAACAAGGCGCCTAGAATCAGAGAAAAAGTCAGGTAAAAACAGGTATGATCCTTACTTAGGACCCTCGAGACGTGACCTACGTCCCAGGTTCGAAAATACAAAACCTTCAGGAAGAGATACAAACTCATCCTCATCTAGATCCAGGAGAGATCGAGATGAACAATTCCGGGATATTACCCGAATTGGACACCATAACTTTAATGTAAGCAACACTGAGCTCGTCTCAATACTAAGAAGTATGGGAGACAAAGTTAAATGGCCGAAAGAAATGCGTTCTAATACTAACAGGAGGAACCTCGATCAATGGTGTGAATTCTACAATGATCACGGCCATAGAACGATAGATTGTAGATATTTACAAGGTGAAGTAGAACATCTATTAAAACATGGCTATTTAACAGACTTGTTTAGTGATAAAGGTAAACATGCATATATGAAGAACAGGCAGGAGCCACCGAAACCACCCTCCCCAAAACGGACTGTTAATGTCATACATGGAGGAGAAGAAGTAAACGGGATAATCTGCCAGCTAACCTCAAAAGTCACGAACACCCACGGAAAGCGGGTTCGAGAAGAAATGAGGGAAGAACACATATCTTTTGATGAGACTTTGGTGGATTAATACTTCCACACAATGACGCGCTGGTAATATCCTTACTCATTCATGACACTAACGTTAAAAGGGTGTTGATTGATCCAGGCAGTTCAGTAAATATTATTTTTGATGAAAGTCATGGAAGAAATGCTAGTAGAAAACACAATGATTCCAAAGGTTCGAGCCATATCTGGGTTCGACAATTCAACAGTGATAACTAAAGGTGAGATTGAACTCAACACTTACGCTGAGGGAGTAGGAGATCTACACTAGCCTCAAGGCCCCCAATAACCACTACACACGAACGATAGACACGATCTACCATAATAAAATCACCCACCGGTGTAGACACATATACAAGAGCACTCAAAGAATCACGAGGCATAACCAAATAAGGTCAAAATAAGATGACACATAGGAATATGTGGACCCTAGATCAAATAGAACTGAAGCATCCATGTTGCAAACTGAAACCATACCTGTGATAACTGCATCGGAGGCCTAAGCCTCAAGCCTGGCTGGAATAGCATAACATCGGGGCTGGGCCTGAACTACAATCCCTGGGACGGCCTCCTTCTGGCTGACATCTACCTCTAACGGCCCGACCTCCACCTCTAACGTTCTGACCTCCACCTTTAACACCTCGACCCCCACCTCTAGCTGGCTGAGCGGGCGGTGGAACACCCGGTGTTGGAACCATGGAACGATAACCCCAGTGCTGAGAACTGCTCGAGGCTCGAGGGCAAAAATCTAGTAATGTGCCTCGAATCGCCATAAGTATAACAAGCCCTCAACTGTTGGGACTGTTGACCCTGGAACTGACCCTGACTTCTAGTTTTGGACAAAACTTTTGTCGACAAATATTTTTGGTTTTGTACTTTTAAGTACTTTAGTTTAGAATGTTACAGTCTATGACTCTATGCACTAGTTAGTATTCAAATCGAATAAACAAAAGTTACCAAATTGAATAAACCGAAACCGAAAGGAGAAAAAGCGAATCACACCGAATTTAATTTGGTACGGTATTAGTATTGCATTTTAAGACAGCTAATACCGAAAATACCTAATCAAAATGTCTAAATACCATATCGTACCGACTGACAAACACCCATACTTGAAATGGTTAGCCAGCCCGGCTCAACGTAGGTCACAGGCCCCCACGGCCCGGCCCGGTATATATATATATATATATAACATACTTATTGGCTAGACAATTTCTGCAAAAATTTACTAACTTTTGACTTTATTTTAATAGATTACTATAGAATACAAAAAAGCAGGACAATTTTTCATTAATTAAAAGTCAATATTCAAAACAAACTACTCAAAAATATTTTCAAGATGCTGTTAATATATCCAACACCAACAAATCATCTTCATCAAGAACATCTAAATTCTCTTGTGAAACATCTTCCTCTTCATCTAAATCTATAATTATATGTAATGTTAATTAGTTAAACATTAAAAAATAACTAAAATCTTAATCTTAAAAACAAATAAATCTTTAAACTCGCATAAAATATTACCATTTTGAAATTGGACTACAAATCTTGTTATTTTTAGTTCCATATTTTTTTATATTTTTAATTAAATACATTTATTAAGCCTACGGGCTGGCGCAACCCAACCTCTGTCTAGCCTCATGGGCCACACACTTACTTGTGTCGGGCTTAAAAGCTTCATTTTTAATGTAAAAATTGAATCGGGCCCCCTATTTGGTTGTCTCTCTTTAACTTATACCCATTTTATTTTTGCGTTTGCATCCGTACATATTTTTTTGTTAAAAGCGTTTTAAAAAGATAATTTTGCCCTTCAGGTTTATTGACAAACTGTAGACTGCAGGACAAAACTCCAGCATGTTTTGGTATGAAGTTTTAGCAAATGAACTAAATAACTTTAGCATCCATCAGAAAAACTCATTAGAAAATTACATATTGCAAAACAAAACCTTAAGCATGTTTAGTTTGAAGTTTTTGCATATGAACTAAAAAAACTTAAGCATGTTTAGTCTGAAGTTTTAGCAAATGAACTAAAGAACTTAAACATGTTTAGTAGGAAGTTTTAGCAAATGAACTGAATAGCTTCAACATGCATAAGCAAAAACTCATAAGAAATTTACATACTGCAAGACAAAAACTTAAACATGATTAGTCTGATGTTTTGGCAAATGAATTAAAAAGCTTAAGCATGTTTAGTGTGAAATTTTTGCAAATGAACTAAATAACTTCAGCATGTTTAGACTGAAGTTTTGGATAAAACTCATGACAAAACTGTAGACTGCAGGATAAATAAGTTCAACATGCATTAGCATGAAGGTTTAGCTTCAATGTGAAACAACTCCATGCTATATTAGCATGAAGTTTTTGCTTCAATATGAAACAATTGCACGCTATATTAGCATGAAGTTTTAACTTTAAAGTGAAACAACTTCATGCAAGTGTGATTCTAAAGATGAATCTAGATAAGTTTATGGTTTTTTGATAAAACTGTTGAGCGGAGAGGAGATCTTTTTTCACGAATGAGGTTGCATATCACGCGATTTGCCAGGGATGTAATTATTATATTATTATAATTTTTTGTCAGCTGGCTACCACATCAATAATTTTTAAAAATAAGGTACAGATTAAAAGGTGGTACAAATATAGGGCACGTTTGCAAATCCTCCTTTTTAAACGGGCTTAAAAAATCTTAGCCCAGTCTTATTAAATCACGGGCTGGGTTGGACCAACCCAGCAGGCCAAGCCCATATTGACGGCTCTACTGACTACATGGGCAGCCGCTCTAACTTGCGATCCTTGTGATTATTATTTTGTTAATTAAGTATGAGATTCTTTCATTCTTATACACTATTTAAAACTTTATTACCCTTAATGTCCATGTTTAGTTAATTATCTGGCATAAACAAGTTTTGTTTACAAAATGTATACAATTCACCTTAAAAGGCTCCCAAATCCATTATTTATGCCTTCAATCAAGGGATTTAGTTGCACCATTTTCTTTTTTTTTTCTTTTCTTCTTTTTTCTTATTTTTCTTCCGCCTTAATATACGGTAATCATTGATCTCTAAGCTATTTCTTTCCAAACACGTAGGGGCATTCAAGAAAACAGAAAAATCAAAGCAAATCAAATTGCGGAAAAACTTGATATATTTTTTGATTTGATCTAACACTTCACGGAGAAATGTAAGGGCCAGGGATAAAACCATGCTCTAACTATTAAAGCAAATTTAATGCTAACTATTACGGGAAGGCGATAACAAGCTAAATAGATCATTGATATAAGTTTGAAGGCAACGAGTAGAAACGTCATATTTCAAATGATATTTTTAGGTAAATCCACCTGTTTAATATCAAAAGAGTTCCACACTTACCATTCATCAACAACTGCATCATATGACTGTGTAAGAATTAAGATAGGACGTCTGAAAAGGATTTTAGTTAAAACCTTGATGTAGACTCAGTTACAGTCACTGGTCAATGAAAACTCAAATTAACTCGAAAGTAAAACGGATATCGTCGGCTCAAGGAAAATTCGCTCTTTCCACAGTTATATTTGAAATTTCATGGTTGTTGAAAGTAACCAAACTCCCGTTAGCAACTTCATATTTCATACAAATATAGGTTTCACATATAATGCATAATGGAGGTGTTTTTCTAATTATCCTTTTTCTATGATCAAAGAGAATATTTCATGTTCGATCACACTCAATACTTACAAAATACACTTATTTATAATTAATCTATAATTTTTATACATTATTTTTACACAGTTAAACAGTGACAGATTTAGGATTTTAAGGTCGTGGGTGCTTCATTTTTTAATGTAAAGTTACTATCAAACACAAAGCATAAGTGCACAACTATTTGAACACGACAATAAAAGAATTAAAGAAGATAATTACACTTAATATTATCATTAAAAAGAGACTTCCAGTCACAACTGTACTGGACTTTTTATATTATGAAAAAGATAATATAATAGAATTATTGCTTACACTTGCAAATATTTTACGCTCCATATATCAAATTAAAAGGTTAGGTAAAATTTCAAGAAGGGCTTGGAGTCTTTTGGAAGCTAATTTTTTCTATTACTATCTATGATCAACCAGATAAAGGAAAAGCAAAAAAAAAAGAAAACTAAATCAAGAAGCCAACAATGAACTCTGTCAAGAAAAGAAGAAAAAAGGGACTAATTTGGGGGAAAACATATTATGTGCTTAAAAGAAACGACAATAAGACTAAATTATAAAGAGTAAAATGCACATAAAACTAATGTAGAATGGAGATTCGAACCCTCTCTACCCGTGTACAAGCTCTCAGCACCCTTCCTTTGCCAAAGCAACCAATAGAAATTTTGTTTGCTGTGTGCTTTCTTATTACATTTATTAACTTCGTCATATTTTCTATATTTCTATTATATAGAAGAGAGAAGAAGTGGTTGATCGAGGGTATAATAGTCATTTTAAATATATTAGTGCTAACCTGGTTATAAACTATTAAATTTTTTAGGTGGACCCCACTTTCCATTCAACCTTCACTACTTGATTGTTATTATTATTTTTCCGATAAATACTTTCAACTAGAAAAATTATCTTTTTGATAATTTTATAATTCAAATGTTCACCTAATTAAAAATATTAAGGTAACATACATTTATATATGACAATTCTTTTATCTCCTTAAAAATATTATTGTATTTATTTTATTTATTAACTATTCCAAGTAAAGAATATTTTATTAAAAAAGAATTAGTGATAATGTATGTTGATTTACATTCAAATGTTATTATATCATTATCAATTGATATCGTTTTATACAAAGTTCTCATTAAATTGTAATTTCAATTGGAATACTTTATAAAAAATGGAAAAAAATATATTTAAGAATAAAATATAGTTTCAAGTCCTCTTTTTTATTATAGAATATTAAAATTTTGTTCAAATTATATATAAGTATCCCCTCTCTAAAATATGAGTTGAGAATATCTGAATTAATAATTAAGACAATTAATTTGTGAAATTTTCTTCTTTTAAAAATCATCATATATTAGGAAGTATGAGAAGTATCGTCATACATGATTATACTTCTCCCTCTATGATCGAAGTTAGTTAAGTACATACTTTATTCAATAAGAATTCAACATTATATGAATTTCAAAATACATAAATATACAATTAATTATTTTTAAATAATCTCAACAAATACTAATATTGTGATGAAAATTGTATTATATCTTAAATAGTATCTCAATCATATAAAATGAAACTAGAAAAAACTGCAATATTTCAATTTAAGGTCAATTTGATTAGTATTTAGCGTGATCGAGTATGTCATTCAATTAGAAGAAAATACAAAATTTCTTGTTAAAATTCTTAATAATTAAAAATCACGATTATTATTCCAAAGGACCACAAAATACCTTTTCATCAACTATTTGGGAATAATATTAATATGTTTTATTATTCAAATATTGATTAGTATAAAAAGAAAAAAGTAATACATTAACACAACTGAAAATACTAAAAGAATAAAACTATATATCATTCAATTTAAACAATCAGAAAAATACATGACGAATTATTTTTCAACTTAATTTTTAATTATTATTTTATAGTAATTAATTTAAGGCTTAGTGGTGCAAAAAAAATTTAAAATAAAAAATTATAAACCCTATGTAGAAATAATTTAAATTCTATTTGAATTATTATCTAATCATTGTATAGTAAAGCATTAAACTTCGACAAGTATTTCAAAATGATTGGTATAGTAATACTATTTCAGAAAAATTTAAATACACATAATGCAAAAGATAAATAACAATACATGTAATCATGGTTTTATACGGTATTACACAAAAGCCTATTCTCTTTCTTCTTTCCCTAAAGGCGTAGAAAGTGTGAAATTAACAATAGACCAAGAAATATTAAAAGAAAAAAAATTTAAGAAGAAAAAATAATAATAATTGGGCCCGTGCATCGTACTGGTACATCATTTAGTAATTATACATACTCAGCGTCGGGGTTAATGGATGCTCAAGCACCCGCAAGGCTCTATGTAGATCCTCCCCTGCAGTTAAATACAATTACAATATCATACAACTTAAATGCAATTTTTATACAATATATCTTTTGTATATTTTGTATCTGATTTATACATAGTAAAAACAAATTTCATACAACTACTTATCTACAACTTTCATACATTATTTTTATATATAATTACTATATCATACAACTTAAATACAATTTTTATACAATATTATTCAACTTTCATATAATAGTTAAATAATATATATATAATGTATGTCATGTCTTCTTCTTCTTCTTCTTCTTCTTCTTCTTCTAGTTTCAATCTTAAATTCGGCCAAAGTCAAGTCTAATATTCACCAAAACACACTCAAAATTGAGATATAAACTCCAAATCATATTCCCAATTGTTTGCCACAACACCCAATCCAAACAAATAGTGATTTTTGAAAATCCAAATTCGAATTTAAAGCTTCAAAGCTTTTTAATGGCTGTCAATGGTGGAATTGCTGCTCTCTTTTCCTTTGCTTTACATTACTGAAATTAAGGATTGAGAGATAGAGAGAGGCGTAGAGAATTCCCAATTCTTTGCAACAACACCCAATTCAAATAAATAATATTTTTTGAAAACTCAAATTCAAATGCAAAGCTTCAAAGCCTTTTTAATGGTTGTCAATGGTGGAATTGCGACTCTCTTGTGCAAGATACGTGGGGGGAGGGGAGATGTCGAGAGAGAAACGTAGGGAAGCGAAAAATACGTTAGAGTGATTTTAGGATACTAATTATTATTATTAATTTTTTAAAAATATTTATAAATAATAATTGGGTATATAATATGTAATTATAATAAAATTTAAGTAGCAAAAATAATATAATTCAGTATATAGTAATGTAAAAATTC
Organism: Nicotiana undulata; assembly: GCA_005239495.1. Lineage (NCBI taxonomy): Eukaryota > Viridiplantae > Streptophyta > Magnoliopsida > Solanales > Solanaceae > Nicotiana > Nicotiana undulata. The sequence continues at coordinate 14,598 of ML255615.1, forward strand.
CATTAAATATCTGGTTTATAAAATAAAAAAAAACGTAAGCGGGAAGTTGTTGACACGTGTCAACAACTGGCTTTGGCCGCCACATTCCTCAATGAATTTTAACTTTCACAACATTCCTCAATGATAAGAATTCTATCGTTATCTGTCCCTTATATATTAAAAGGTTTTATATAAGGATAAATATGTTATCTTTAATATTTTATTATGTTCTCTACCCAGACCCTTCATCATTTCATTTTAAACAATTCTAATGATTGCATGATAATTCATTTAAAATTGTCCTTAGAAGTATATATTCCAAATACAATTATCATTAAATTATATAATATGGCTTAGAGGAGTCCCATATTTTGAGGACATTTTAAGGGTAAGCACAGATTCGGCCTGTTATTCAACAAATTAAGAGTTTTCTTCCTAATAAGATCTTTTGATTAATGCATATATATATATAAAATTTATTGTGGCATGTTAGTCTGCTTTATATGTAGAATTTTAACTTTTAAGGATTATGTCCAAAGAGTATACACTGCATTCGCCAGCAGCAGTATATCTCTCTCTAAGTGTTGTATTTTCTTTAATTTCCCCCAAAAAACTAACAATGCTAGATCTAAAGATTCTAAATGAGTGGTTCACATCCTTAAAAAACTTCAAAATAAGTGTAACTTCTTTCAAATAAAACAGCCAAAGATGCAAGAAAGAAAATAACAACAATAAATAAGTGAAAGGACAATAACACAAAACTATGCAAAAGAACAATGTGAACACAACATAGACCGCTAACAAACCTAAACACTTGCCAAAGACAACCGCTCCTAACTGGTGTATCTAGGCTTTTCTTCCGCACGTGTCCGAACCATTGTCTAAGCCGCGCTTCCCGCATCTTATCGCCCGAATATCGTCATTCCGAAAGAAAAGCATATACAAACTACTAAACAAGTAGACAAATTCATGTACCATCAACTAGTTGTGTGCAGCGGGATGAGATTCCTCCCCTCTTAAACAGAAATTTTAGATTCGAGTCCTGTGAATAAAAAAACCACTAGTAGAGACTAGAGAGAGCTTTTCCTTTAATAGATGTGGCTGATTAGCCGCTTACCATGGGTGCCAAATACCAAATATTATTACAAAAATAAAAAAAGACAAATTAATGTAGATTGCCCCAGATTCGTGAGGTAAAAGTTAAAATCTCTATTATTATTACAACATTTTTCCTAAGACATTGGGAAAAATTAAATAGGATACTAATTGTCCATCCATGAATGGCAATTGTTTCTTTCTTGTTTTTCACTAAGAAGGGAAAAGAGGCATATAGGAGTAATACTTTCCAAGATTTATATTCGAAGATGTTTGACTGGTGCGCTCATTTGCAACGTACAATTAAATTATGCTCTTTAATTGGTTTCAATTATTTAGAGGAATCAAATAATATATAATTCAGAAGAACTGATTCTCTGTTTCAACAACAGTGGGTGAGTATTGAAGAAAAATAACAAGTGAGGAATTTGTTTCAGCTTTTGATCTAAAGGCTCTCTTTAAAAGAGAAAATTTTAAATATTATTCTAATGTTTAATTGCTTTATTACTAGTATAAAAATGTTAGTTCATTGCTCGAATAAACCACACAACTCTTCAAGCTATTAACAAACTTTTGTATAAGGAATTTTAATTGCATTTGCTTCGTCTCAATTTATTTATCAAATAATGACGGTAAGAAACCATTTGTCATCTTTGTTCTTTCATGATTTCTGTTATTCCTTTATTTGTCTACTCCTGGTACGTTATACTCCTACACAATATGTTTCATTTTATTACACTGGTCAAATATGTATAGTGATTATTCTTTTTTATTTTTACTTAACGAAATTATTTATGGGTTTCAGATGCATGGTCTACCTTATAAGGTTTTCAATATTCCAATAATTGTTAGTAATTAGGTTAAAATCAAACAAACGACAATTAACACTCATTTGCTTTTTCTTTATCCCCTACCGGGGGTGCTGGAATAATTTAGGATAAATCTCTCCAATGGTTAGAAATAGAAAGAGTAAATAAATACTTTGCTTATGTACAATTATAAAGTATCAAGCATTCTAATTGGATTAGATTAATATTAATGGATCCTTTATTTTCATTGAATGATAAATAACTATAAATGACAGACGATTTAAATAACGAAAAATTTAATATTTAAAATTATGTCGAGAATGATTGGAAAGGTGGAAAGGGTAAAAGAAATAATAAAAGGTAAAAAAGGAAGATTGTGAATGTTTTTTTTTGCTTTCTTTTAACTTTTAGTCAAAATATTCTTAGAACTCTCGACTTTTTATGACTATGATGTGAAATTACTTTTAAACTACCTAGAGATATTTTTGTTGATAATGAAAAGGGTGAAAGTTGGGGAGAATAGACCAGTGGAGGGAGAAACTTTAAGCCAGGATTTTTTCCTGTAAAAAGTATACTATCTAGAAACGATGCAAATATTAAATCACCAATTGCATGTTTTAAATCAAATTTATTTTTTAATATAAGCAATAATTTTTATTTTAATTTATTATTTAACAATAATAATGATTTCGAATAAATGTGTTGGCTAAGGAAAAGAAGGTTGGAACTTAGGAACGGGTTGATTTGAAAAAGAAAAAGGAAAAAAGAAAAAAGAAATTTTAGAAGGCCGAAATGAGTCAACCTAACTGAAGTGGGTGGAAACAGAGGTCCAATATCTCAAAGAATGGTCGTTGACTAACGCGTCTCCTCTCCTTTCTTCTGTTTTTTTTCCTTTCACGTGGCTTACCTATATAATGTTTTTTATTTATTTAAAATAAATTGTTTTATTCTTTTTACTTTTTTTATTCTCCAATTTGTATGAAGAAAAGATCATGGACTATTAAAAAAATTTCACTACTACTTTATGGGATGGAATTCTACTTTATAGAAATTGAGATATTATCATTTTTAGCCCGCACCAAAAATTAATATTTATTAGCCGAAAAATGTATATAAGTTTTATATATAACTTACAGAATGTATATATATATACAAAATATATACTTTTATATATTTTTAATTATTATTTTAAGAGCGACTATACGTTATCATCTTTCCTATACAAATTGGGTAGTTGTTTCACTTCCGCCGTTTAGTCCTATTAAAGGTAGTTTTAACCCTTTTTTCCCCCCTAGTAATAGTAAAATATTAGCTTTTACACATCATGCATAGCCAACTAAAGATTGAATGATGCAAGTATCCAAAAATAATGTATTCATAATCTCAATATATTCTCAATGCTCTCCACAGACAAAAATGAAATAAAATGGACAGCAACACCTTATTTATAAAATAGTGCAAAATCTACTTTTGAATAAAACTAGAAAACTTAGTGGGCGTTTGGACATAATAACTGTAAAATTCCCTAGACAAAAGTTTAAAATTTTTTTGAAGTGAAAATGATATTTAAAAATTAGAGTTGTGTTTGGACATGAATATAATTTTGGGTTGTTTTTAAAGTTTTGTGAGTAAAATTTTAAAAATCAACTTTTTGGAGTTTTTAAATTTTCGAAAAATTCCAAAATTTATATTCAGGTGAAAATTAGAAATTTTATGACAAAACACTAATTTCGAAAAAATGAAAACATTTCGAAAAAATAAGTGAAAAAATTCTTATGTCCAAAAGGGCTATTAGTTTCAGTTTGACTACAAAACCTATTTAGAAATTGATTAAAGAAACCAACAAAAACCAAATCCTAAACGAATTAGATTTTATACTTCAAAATGGCTTACTTCCCCACGAGCAATCTCTGGCCTCCTATTTAAAGCCCCCTTCTCTGCATGTCTTTCCGTCAAACACAACCCTCTGCACTTATTTCACTCTCTTCCTCTATTATCTACTTATCAATCTCTACTCAGAAACTCCATAACTAAATCTTTAAAACCCCCATCACTTTCATCTTTCACCTTATTTATTTCATGCTTTAAACAAAACAAAACAAAAAAAAATCCCACTTGGATACTTGCAAAATCATTGAGAAGTGTGAAAAGTTTCCCTCTTGCTCTGTTCTGTTTCACTAGTTTAAAGTCACTGTAAAATCAGTTCTAGTTTAGAGTATAGTGTTGTGGTCCATTGAACTTAGAAAAAAGAAACATCTTTTCTCTTTTTCTTTTTTGTGGGACTAATTAAATTTCTGTTTCTTGAAACAAAAAAAGATGGGAGATAACAACCATCATCAAGTGTTTGATGTATCCATCAATGGCTACGGTGAATCCAAATGTTTTGATGATGATGGTCGTCTCAAAAGAAGTGGTAGTGTTTGGACAGCAAGTGCTCATATTATTACAGCAGTTATTGGTTCTGGAGTTTTGTCATTAGCTTGGGCCACTGCTCAACTTGGTTGGATTGCTGGCCCAACTGTTTTGCTTCTCTTCTCTTTTGTTACTTACTACACTTCTGCGCTCCTTGCTGATTGTTACCGTTCTGGAGATCAAGTTTCAGGCAAAAGAAACTATACTTATATGGATGCTGTCCGAGCTAATCTTGGTATATAAATTTTCTCCATACTTAAATGTGAACATTTTTGTGATTTTAATGTTTTTGTTTATATTGATTTGGGTGTTTTTTGTTTGAATTTAGGTGGGCTTCAGGTGAAGATTTGTGGGGTAATTCAGTATGTGAATCTTTTTGGAGTTGCAGTTGGCTATACTATTGCATCTTCTATTAGCATGATGTAAGTATATGCATCACTACTTTATTTCTTTTGGAAACAGCCTCTGCAGAAATGCGGGTGGCCCTTTCTCAAACCCTGCGCATAGCAGGAGCTTAGTGCATCGGCTGCCTTTTTCTGTTGGCTAATTTTAGTAACTTTTGAATGATTTACAGGGCTGTGAAAAGGTCTGATTGTTTCCATAAGCATGGACACAGAGCAGCTTGCAATGTTTCAAGCACTCCATACATGATTATGTTTGGAGTAATGGAAATCCTCTTCTCACAAATCCCAGATTTTGATCAGATTTGGTGGCTTTCTATTGTGGCTGCTGTTATGTCTTTTACATACTCTACTATTGGTCTTGGTTTAGGAGTTGCCCAAGTTGCAGGTCTGTTGAAATTTTACTTTTTTTTACCTTCAAATTCTTGCAATTTTAGCTACTGTTATACTCACTTTTTTTTTGTCCTTGCCCTGCCCTTTTAATTACAGAAAAAGGAAAAATCCAAGGAAGTCTCACTGGGATTAGTATTGGAGCTGAAGTAACTGAAATGCAGAAGATTTGGAGAAGCTTTCAAGCTCTTGGAGCTATTGCTTTTGCTTATTCTTACTCCCTCATCCTTATTGAGATTCAGGTAAAAATTAATTGTTACACATTAGCCGGTCAGATTTAATGTTAACTTTTCCTAGCCTGTATAAATAGATTATACACAGTTATTCATATATTATACAATAAATTATACACATATTATACATCTGTCGGTTATTTTTAGTGTCAGAGATTAGGTGGGCGGCTATATGGGTTAATTCTTAAAGGAGTTTCTTGAACAAAAACATAATGTAATCATTTTATTTTTGCTTATAGAGGTACTGACTTTGATGTTGTTGAATAATTTTGTAGGATACACTGAAAGCACCACCATCAGAAGCCAAGACAATGAAAAAGGCAACACTACTTAGTGTGGCAGTAACAACAGTTTTCTACATGCTTTGTGGCTGCTTTGGATATGCAGCATTTGGAGATCAATCACCTGGAAATCTACTAACTGGATTTGGATTCTACAACCCTTATTGGCTTCTGGATATCGCGAACGTAGCCATTGTTGTCCATCTAGTTGGTGCATACCAAGTTTACTGTCAACCCCTTTTCGCCTTTGTTGAAAAAACAGCATTTGAATGGTACCCTAACAACAAATTCATCACGAAAGAGCTCCATGTCCCAATCCCTGGCTATAAGCCTTTCAAGCTCAACCTTTTCCGTTTAGTTTGGAGGACGATATTCGTGATCATAACAACAGTTATTTCTATGTTGATGCCATTCTTTAATGATGTTGTTGGAATTCTTGGAGCTTTTGGATTTTGGCCACTTACAGTTTATTTCCCAGTGGAAATGTACATAGTGCAAAAGAAAATTCCAAAATGGAGTGCAAGGTGGATTAGTCTACAAATACTTAGTGGTGCTTGCCTTGTTATATCAATTGCTGCAGCTGCTGGTTCTTTTGCTGGAGTTGTTTCTGATTTAAAAGTTTACAGGCCTTTTAAAACACCTAATTAAAACATTTGGGACTCATCAATTATTGTTGATGTTCATTAATTAAACAAGGCCTGAAGAGGTGCTGACCAGCCACAAGTTGTTATTGTGTAGGTTTTAATTTTTTTTTTTTTTTTTTCAGTTCAATGACAAGAAGAAAAAAAGGCAGGTCCTTTTTATGTATGTATGTTGGGGAAAAAGAAATCAGTGTTTCTGAATTATGTAACTCTTATTTCACTGCAGAGATGAAATAGGAAAATTGAATCAAAAGTTTCTGTGCATTTCAACTTTTCTCTTGAAATTTTGTCTTATTATTTGGATAGAATCAGGGGCGGATCCAACCCTTCACAGTGGGTGACATGACACCCACTAAGATGATAAAATTAATCATTTTGATTTTTTTTAAAATTAGGTTAAATATCTAATCCTTCCACCCGCAACCGTAAATTAGACAAAGGCGTCATGGCTGGTAGATCTTTTTGAAAGCTTTTCTCGTGTGTAAAATTCAAGTTGGAAATTATCTTGATGACTTTCCTTTTTTGTGTGCTTTTTATTTCTTTTTGTCCTAGTCATTTTCCTTTTCGGCTATCTTCTAATTTTCTATTTATGGTTTCATTATTTTTTAATTTATATTTTTTTTTCTTTGTTCTATTATTTATATGTGGTCTCTAACAAGAACACTCAGAAAAGAGACTCCGAAACTGTAAAATTTTATAAAATAAACATTCCTCTTAATCTTAAATTTATGAGTTTTCTTCTTTCATATCTGAAAAATATTAGTCTTAATGGAAATTTCGATTGAGATCATTTTTTTCATCTTTTTTATTATATCATAAAAAATTATGTTATTTTATGGTTATTAAAAATAATTTAAATCACTTTACTATTAAATTATGACAAATTTCGTAAGCATTACTTAAAAAATATGAGGTTTAAGATTTTGATTATTGAGAATTTGTAGTTTATTTAATTCTTGGGGGTATAATTTTTCTATTTAAGATATTTTAAAGAAAATTCTTATTCTGATTGATGATTCCCTTATGAAAGATGTTATCTTACTTGTGTAAATTTATTATAATATACAAAAAAAGGATGTAATTCCTAGTGAAAATGTTAATTTTACTTGTGTTGTTATAATAAAGGTATGATTCCTTTTTTAAAATATTAGTTACGTCTATTTTTTAATATCTGAGAAGTAAATTTTTGTATTTGCAAATTAAAAATACATATTAAGTTGACCCGAATAAACTAAAAAAAACAAATAAATATTCGTAACAAATTACATATTAGTCACTACAAGGTATACATTAAAATAAATTATGACATCCGCTACCTTCAAATCCTAAATCCGCCTCTCGATAAAATATCCTTTGAGGTGAAATCATATATTGGGAATGAATCCTATATTACCTATTATTGATGGTCAACATATATAATTGCAAAATGATTAGATAATAAATTTGTCTTTTAGTAACCCGTGAATTCATAATTGGTTTATAAAATTGTTATAAAAATGAGATAGCACATGGAGATGGAGCAATTGGGAAACATTAGGACTGGACAAGTCATTATACCGTATAGTCAATAGATTCGTTTGATTTGGGCAATTATTTTACCTAACTTAGAGTCATAGCTTTAAAATTCTTTTAATACTCTATCCCGTTTATAATAAGTGACCAGTTTATTAAGAAAAATACTAAATTCTATACAAAAATACCTACTATGACTAAATTACCCCTAATTAAACATTTAATGTGAGGAGTAAGAAAACTTTTTAGGAATATGTAACATAGAGACTATTTTGTAAAAACAAATTGAATTCTTTCTCGATTACATAACTGGACACTTATTTTGAACCAAATGAAAAAGGAAACTGGTCACTTATTGTTAACTAGAGGGAGTATCTTTTTGAGAAAATTAAATTCACCAAGTGGCTATAATCTTACCAGTAATACACTTAATTATTACGTAACGTAATTGTGCATTTCAGGTATTATATGCATGAATAATATCATGATATATATATATATATATATATATATATATATATATATATATATATATTGACTGTGTTTGATCATGTAGATGTTGCCTAGAGTGGTTTTGAATCACGTTGAAAGTGTTTTCGCTTTAATTTGAAGTTGGCCGAAAATGGTTCTGAAACAAGGACATAGATGGAATGTAGCTTAGCTCTATTGCGCTGGAGCCGAAGCTATAGCGTTAGGCCAAAACCATAGTATAAGGGAAGAAGATAACGATGTTTTAACCTACGACTTCAAAACCAACACGTATATTTATGAGTTTAAATAAGTATTTCTTCCGTTTCAAGTTATGTGGCTCAATTTTTTTTAATAAAAGAATGACATATTTATATATTTAGAAACATTTTGGCAGTAATTTTAAAATAATATTTATTTTATATTTAATGAGAAATTTTTATAGCTACACAAATATTATGATACCATAATATTTTTATTCTTTAAGCTTTAAGATTATAAGTTTAAAAAGTCTTTTTTTTTCCTCTTAAATTCTATACGAAATTAAATTACGTCACATAAATTAAAATTGAGGGAGTATGAGTTAATTATGCACAAATTCCTTAAAAAATGCATGACGTAAGCCATACATCTAACTGTTTTCTCATGTAGCATGTTTTCAAACCGGGGCGGATCTAGAGTTCGACATGCGTATTTATGAGAATCTAGTAGTTTTTGTTCAAATTCTGTTTGTATTAAGAAGTCTACTAGATATCTTTAAATATTTGATTGTAAACCCAATTATTATTATAATTTACTTGAATTCGATATAGAAATTTATAAGTTTCAAATTCTGAATCTGCCTATGTTTCCATAAGCTAGAAAATATCCATTTACTGCCTTTGATTGATCGAGTTTCGACTGATCATTGAATTGATGAATTCACCTTTTGTATCACAGGCGCTTTATCTTATGTATGTATGCTTTTTTCTAGACATTAGGTTGTACTTAAACTTATGAACTCGTGCTGTCACGATTCGAAATCCAGCTAGTCATGATGACATCTAACCTAACCCGATAGGTAAGCCAACTAACCACTATCCAATTCTAATGAAATCAATAAAACAATTAAATAGAGAAGTTCACTGAATCTTATACATTTCCCAAGAACGTAGTACAAATCATGAACTTCTAAGATTAGAATATACAAAGCTGGTATGAAATAAATACATATGTTCGAAATTTACATAGACATAGCTTTATGAATCTAAGGCTATCATGAACAAGAGGTAACTACAACAGGAACACAAGTATATTTTCAAATCCAGCCCATGTCGAACACACCAACGACAACATCCAATATCTGCACGCAAGGTGCAGAAGTGTAGTATGAGTACAACCGACCCTATGTACTCAATAAGTAACAAACATAAACTTAGGTTGAAAGTAGTGACAAGCCGGAACAAAGTCAGGTCCAACACCAATAGACAACAACATCTCATAACAACATAAAGCAAGTAATAACAGACGTAATTCAGAGCTGAAATGCTCGGCTTATTCAAAGTTTCCCAAAAAATAGTTTCGCTTTTCAAGTATATTAGTAAAAACCCAAATCTTTTACTGAAATTGTCAAAAATATGAGTAAGTTTGAAAACAACAATATTTCCCAAAAATCCTTTCAACAATAAATAAGATGTTCCATTTTTCTTTCCAGATAGCCAGTGTAATAAATATCACTATGCACATGTGTCAATATGTGTGAGAAGTCATGGATGGCGTGATACCGTACAACATGAGGAATAAATGAATCTCTATGCCCGTATGTCATATGTGCATGTCAATGCCATGTGCCTCAGAGATGAATTCATGCACTCACACTCTCAGAGTACTCAATCTCACTATCTCACTTTTTCCACTCATCATGCTCAACCACTCAGTACTGTATATGGCCAATCCAGCCCAGGGAAGATCCATCTCGAAATATATAAATCAACTGACCGTCAGTCGCTCAGTACTGAGTAGGGCCAAATCTAGCCTATGGGGAAGATCCATCCCCACATATATAAATGCTTCGGACAAGATCCATGTCCAGCGAAGATCCATCCCTCAATATAATCAACCGTGCTCACTAGGGGTGTGTACAGACTCCGGAGGGGCTCCTTCAGCCCAAGCGCTATATCAAGCCAATCATGGCATAAATCAATATAACCTGCTACAGCGTATAGCCGGATCCCATAATATTATCAATATAACATGTTTTCGCGTGCAGCCCGTCCCATAATATCACTCACGCTGAGTCCCTCGGGCTCACTTAGTCATCAATCTCTCCAGTCTCTCTCTCATGGACGCACAATGTCATGAAACTAGCCTGAAAATGATGATATGATGTATCAATAAATAACAACAAGGACTGAGATATGATATTCATATGAATGCGTATGAATGGGTATATAATGCAATGAAAGCAGATAACTCAACAACAGAAATGACCTCAGCTGGTCCCAACAGGATAAACGTGTAACCTAGACAGGGTTTTTAACATGGATCACTACTCAATAGCTCCAGAACATAGAAATTCCATGGTTACATGTAGGATCAGGTAAATACACAGTACCACAGAATATTAGAGTCACAATTTACACGGTGCACGCCCTCACGCTTGTCACCTAGCATGTACGCCACCTCAACATCGACCACGTAACACGTAATTCGGGGTTTCATACCCTCAACACCAAGTTTAGAAGAGTTACTTACCTCGAACAAGCCAAATCCAATACCGAGCAAGCCAATCGATGCTCCAAGAATGCCATCCCGCGCGTACCGACATCCGAACGGCTTGAAACTAGCCAAAAACAACTCAAATACATCAAATAAAGCCCAAGGAAATAATTCCAAATGATAAAGGTCGAATCCTTAATCAAAATCCAAAACCGGCCAAAAGTCCAATCCGAGCCCACGCCTCGGAACACGACAAAACTCATAAAATCTGACAACCCATTCAATTACGAGTCCAACCATACGAGTTTCACTCAAATCCGACTCCAAATCGATGTTCAAAACTCAAATATTCATATTATGAAACTTTAGGCCAAACCCCCAAATTTTCTCTTGTAAATTCATCAACCAAAATCTAGAATCGAAGATAAATTTATGAAATATAACCAAAACCGAGTAGAGAAAACTTACCCCAATTCATATGGTGAAAATTGCTTCAAGAATCGCCTCAATCCGAACTCCATAGCTCCAAAAATGTAAAAATGGCCGAAACCCTCGAAATATAGTACTTTATAATCTGCCCAGGAATTTCTCTTACGCGAACGCGGGAAATGCATCGTGTTCGCGATGAACAAAATCACATTGCCAACAAAAGACTTTATGCATTCGCGATACACGCCATGCGAACGCGATGACCACATGTGCAAAAGCTTTGCAAACACAACTCACATTCCGCGATCGCGTTGAAGAATCACCAACTCCCACCTGCCAAACCTCAACACTACGAGAACGCATATCCCTGCACGCGGACGCGCAGAACACCGCATCGACCCATCACGAACACGACTAAGGAAGCACGAACGCGAAGAATAAACCACTGCACTGACCAAAATACCCATCGCTAACGCTTTCTCCATCCGCGATCGCGAAGCATAGCTGAAACACCAGAAAACCGGCAATAACAAAATGGTCCAAAATAGTCCGAAACCCGTCTGAAACTCACCCGAGCCCCTCGGGACCCCGTCCAAACATACCAACAAGTACAATAACATAACACAGACCTACTCGAGGCCTCAAAACACCCATAACAACATCGAAATAATGAATCACACCTCAATTCAATATTAATGAACTTTGAAACTTCAAACTTCCACAACTGATGCCGAAACCTATCAGATCACGTTCGATTGACCTAAAATTTTGCACACAAGTCACATTTGAAATTACGGACCTTCTTCAACTTTTGGAATCAGAATCCGACCCCAATATCAAAAATTCCACTCGCGGTCAAACTTTCCAAAAATCCAACCTTCGTCATTACATGCCAAATTCCACTACGGACCTCCAAATCGCAATCCTGACGCGCTCCTAAGTCCAAAATTACCCAACGAAACTAATGGAACCGACAGAACTCCATTCCGAGGTCAAGTACTTAAAAGTCAAACTTGGTTAATTCTTCTAATCTAAAGCTTCCTAGTTGAGAATCATCATCCCAAATCAATTCCGAATAACCTGAAAACTGAAACTGACGATTCACATAAGTCATAATATACAGAGCTACTCATGCCCTTAAACTATCAAGCGAAGTGCAAGTGCTCAAAACGACCGGTCGGGTCGTTACATCCTCCCCCACTTAAACATACATTCATCATCAAACGTGCCTAGAGTTGTTCCAAAGCCACCAAACTGCCGTGTAACCTTACCATGCACATACACGGGGGTGATCCCACATCACCCCCCATATAGGTCTGATATCACAACATAAATCTTAGAACCAACTTTCCAACATCCGGAATTTCTATAAGATCAGAATCTCGCATCTACACACTGTATAAGTATGAACAAGTTGTATCAAGCCGTAATCATAACCCAAAATGTAATCACATGATATACCACATAAATCAAATACTCATAGCGATAATTTCTAATACAGTAGCTGATCAAATAACCCAATACCGGTAATAAACCTCATATCAAACAAAGCTTCGTTCTAAAACCTCAGTACAATGCAAATGATGAAAGAAACATGCAGAATTCATAACCATTCATTAGATCAACAAGTCATGGAGCTCCCTCTCCTTCGACAAGAACTGTAGATAATTTCTAAGTCGACTTCCGATATTATCCTTCCAAATATACCACAAGCAAATATGATAGCACACATCCTAGATCGAATGACCTCGTCTTATCAAATACCATCTACTCTACAGACACGCCACATCAATACAATCTAAATCCACAAACCGTGCAATCCGTTTACCAACAAGCAACATTCCAAATGTACTCAATCATGGAAAATGACTCGAACGAGAGAACTGTCCCGCAAGCTTAACAAGTACCGCCACAACGAAATATTGAAAATCCATCACACATTGTAGAACCATAATACACGAATCTATCACAAGCGATCATACCTCAACATGACTCTTCTACAACGCGTGACCCCATCCAAACACTGGTCCATATTATATACCTCAAGCCACCATGCTCAAAATGAATAACCACGCACAATTCAACATCAAGTACTCAAAGTGCATTACCATAATCACGGAGAAGCAAATGACACAATGCCGCACCAAACCTGAAAGAACATAACCAATACGCAATCAATCATGCAATACCAAAATTCCCATCTCGCTCAAATTATGCTATAAAGCCCAAATAGGACCGCACCATATGTGCACATAACAAACAAATCACAACCCCTCGGGGCATAGAAGGGTAACTGAAAATATCAGAACACGAATAAGCTCAACTCTAATCGAATGGCACTTCCCTCAACAACAGCAGTGTGGAGTCAACTAATCCGACCCAGTGTAGAATATACATCCTCGTTGGGCCTACCAACGGGTCCCAAATCAACTCTGGTCATCCACAAATAGATAATTATCCCTCTGAAGGTCCACAATGACCTAACCATAACACATACCACCCTCTGCCTAGCTTTGGCCACATTTTCACAGTCTACAACCACAAAACAATTTGCTCTTGAGAACTCCTGGTCTCCAAATCCATAGAACACACGAATCACCGTATCTGATTCCATCACCATCGCCAGAATGTCTAACACATATATCATACACGATCATCCTATGAGGAATACTTCTCTAATTCTTCCGTGCCACACCAAAAAAAAATCTGAATATCAGTAGTCGATCAACTAGACGAGTACCACAATACCAATGAAGTATCCATAAATAAAAAACACACTGCGCCTTCTAAACTGTACACTCTCCTCAAGTAATACAAAATAGTAACATCATTCACTTAGTCATCTGAAACTGTCCATGTTGCCTAAGAATTCATGACATTCCCTTCAAAATTGAACCGTGACCTTACACATGCAAATCACAATCCTACACAACACACCACATCTATCATTTCATCATATGAAAATTACAAAAATCTCATAATCAACTCCGAGTCATAGCAAACTACATACTCAATCAGTTAGAAACCTTCCATTTGAACTCATCCAGGAGAAAATCCCAATTCGTAACATGTTCCTCATGCCAACAGGAAAACTACTCCTCGGATTGTGGTAGTAACCATCGAGAACTCTTCGAAACCCATTTGCACATAATCAAGCCATCAAAGCTAAATCTCTCTAAATTAACCAAGCCATGCAGGTCACCACAAACCCAAGAACATTACCACGAAATACCTGTAGAGACTCGCCACACCATAAGTACCCAAAGAACCAATCATATCCATTACCATGCCGATCCAACCTATTACCAAGTTTTCCAAATTCTCCGAGTTCCTTCCGAGTAACTGTCAAGTTGACCCTTCTCCTTGTCGGAACACCACGATCCTTACTCAAAACTCACCACAAGAGGTCCTAACATTAAACCACACGCCTTAAAGCTCATAGGCCGCTATATTCTCTCTTAAGCACCCCAAAAGTACAACAACCGAGATACTCACTCTGAAGAGACCTTCTATGAATTTAAAGCTGCCTCTTTTACCTTTATGATTCTAGAATGTAGAATCCATAGTGATATACAAATACTACGAGTCTCGACACCATCCAATGTAAATCTCAATGTTTTAGCCATATACAAATCCTGAAAATTCCCAATTGCTACATATAAATATTGAAACCATTAGAACCATTCTCGAGTGTCTCCCACTCTGCTCAGATCTCAATTAAACCGACCAAACGGACCAAAGGACTTGTGCCCCATTAGCACAACAACACCCAAGGAAGTAATCCACA
Source organism: Nicotiana undulata (assembly GCA_005239495.1). NCBI lineage: Eukaryota > Viridiplantae > Streptophyta > Magnoliopsida > Solanales > Solanaceae > Nicotiana > Nicotiana undulata. Next base: position 29,732 of record ML255615.1, read on the forward strand.
CTCCTAAGCAACCGAGTGAATTCCTACTTCATGCACACTACACCCTTCACGAATAACCACTCAATCATTCTATGTTTTCTATATACCCATAGAGTGTAATACAACTCGCATCCAGAAATTCCTCTACTCGAGTCATCCTTGATCTCAACCTCTGCAAGTCATAGCTAAATCACAAGTATACCTCAATCCGAAACCAATACAACACATAACTGTGCAATCAACTCGTCGATGGCATACTCCCTCACTTGGATCAATGCCATGGAATAAAACATCTGATAACTTACAATAACCATACCCCGTTACTACCATAATACCGCAGTGAGATTCAATTAAATCCTTCATAAACTCATGCAACACAAACCATATAATCCCTCAAATCGTCTGCTAAGATCGCATTCATTCTCGTGACGGCCAGGCCAACTATTACAACCGATCCAAACTCAAATCTCTCAATATAACCCACTGGTAGAAAAAAAGCCTCCACACTATATTGGTAAAAAGAGCTTCACACGTATAATAATTCTTGATGACTCATCCAGTTATGTGGAGCAATAAAAACATGACAGATGGATAGGATTCTATAAAAAGGTACGAAGCAAATAAGCACGACACAATATACCTACAGGGTAATCAGCTACGGGAAACTCAACCTGATTGAGACAAGGAAGAGACACGATCGGAATGAATCCGGACAGAGCTACGGGCAGATTCAGAGATCTTCAATTAATGATCCACACGTTACACAATCTTCACGCAATAGTTACAGTTACTCTTTGTAATGTTACATTAATATCATAATTAGTCATTAATGTGCGATCATTGTAAAAGGTAAACGTTATATTAAAAAATTCCCTATATAAGGGAATAAAATATAACTTGTAAAGGACATTCGAACCACTATTATAATACACTTTATTTTTTGTGCATCTCGTTATTTTCCATTCACTTATTTATTTGCAATTATCATTATTACCTTGGTTATCAGAAACCCGTGTTCATCCTAAAAATAGCTTTGATCAAAGGATCTAATTCTTTGGTCAAAACAAATTGGTTTTGTTACCGTAAATCTGATAATCTTTGTTTACTTTTCAAGCAATATCCTCTGAACTATGTCAAACCCCAACAACAATAACCAACAAAGGGATGGAACTCCATCACCCGCAGGAACCCCACGAGGTTCAATGGAGCAATCCCCAAGAAGATCCAACAACAATAATAATGGTGATGATGAAACAGTAGAACAAGATCAAGTAACGCAAATGATTGCAGAGTATGTGAGCCAGGCTTTGCAAGAATTCATGAGGGGATTACCGACAGTGTCACTTGCACCATCGACACCACCCCCCAATAATACCATCACCGTGGAAAATCCTCAGTCTGGGTTGGCAAACTCAGGAAGGGGAGATACTCCTAATGAATCTCTCGAAACGAGACCATGTATGTCTAATAGCTCTGAATTACAAACTTTATTACTAACCTTGTAGAAACAGGTGAAGGAATAAAACGATCGAATCAAACAAATTCCTGGAGTGACACTTGTTATCAAAGGCATTGGCGTTGATAGATATTCTCAACAACCTTGGAAACCAAGTGCAACACCCTTTCCTATTCCCAAGAAGTTCAAAATGCCTGATGTTCCTAAGTATGACGGGACAACCAACCCACGCGACCATGTGACTGCTTTTACCATCGGAGTTAAGGGTAACGACTTAACAAAACAATAAATTGAGTCGGTCTTAGTCAAAAAGTTTGGAGAAACACTTACCAAAGGATCACTAACCTGGTATTCTCTTCTCCCTGAAAACTCTATTGATTATTTTGCTGAGCTTGTAGATTCCTTCATAAAAGCACACTCCGGTGCACAAAAAGTGGAGAAAAGAATGGAGGACATATTTAAAATAAAATAAGGAGACACGGAACTACTTCGTGAATTTGTAGACAGGTTTCAACGAGAAAGAATGGTACTACCAAGGGTGCCTGATAATTGGGCAGCCATGGCATTTGCAAGCAACTTAAATGACAAAAGTTCAGAAGCCACGAGAAGACTCAAGGAAAGCTTGAGAGAATTCCCAACTACGACATGGAATGATGTCTATAACAGGTACAACACCAAGCTTCGTATAGAAGAATACACCATTGCTCAATCAAAAGCTGAAGGTCGTATCAGTTCCAGACATTCCGAATCAGACGGAAGATCAGGTAAAAGCAGGTACAATCCTTATATGGGACCTTCGGGATGAGAAACTCGTCCCAGGTTCGAAAACACTCGGTTAGAATATAGATCATCAAGCAGAGATGCAGGCTCATCCTCATCAAGATCCAGAAAGGATGGAGATGAACGAACTAGAGGTAATGCACGAATTGGGGATCACACCTTCAATGTAAGTACTTTTGAACTAGTTTCAGTATTAAGAAATATGGGTGATAAGGTTTGATGGCCCAAAGAAATGCGGTCAAACCCAAATAAGAGAATTGTCAACGTGATTTACGGAGGTGAAGAAGTAAATGGAGTGGTTTGCTAAGTAGCCACGAAGTTCACAATTACACACGTAAAGCGGGTTCGTTAAAATCCGAAAGCAGACAATATAACCTTTGATGATGCAGATATCAGCGGATTAATGCTCCCCCACAACGATGCTCTGGTAATATCCTTACTTATTCATGACACTAACGTAAAAAGAGTGTTGATTAATCCAGGTATTTCAGTCAATATTATTTTGCTAAGAGTCGTGGAAGAAATGCTATTGGGGAATCAAGTAATCCCGAAGGCACAAGCTATATCAGGTTTTGATAACTCTACGGTTATAACCAAAGGGGAAATTGAACTTAGCACTTATGCTGAGGGAGTAATAAAAAATACCAGGTTCCAAGTCATCGATACTGACATGGCTTATAACGTAATCATGGGAAGACCATGGATCCACAACATGAAAGTAGTATCATCCACCTTGCATCAGGTAATTAAATTCCCTTCCGAATGGGGAATTCAACAAATTAGAGGCGATCAGCAAACCGCGAGAAATATAAATTCCGTGGTACACTACAACAAAAAAGTAGAAGTGGAAGAATCAAAAGATAAGGAAATCTCCCAAACGAAAAAATGTTGCCCAAACAGGTATGGAAGAAATTACTATCCAAATAGGTACGAAAGAAGATAGCCATGATAAGGTGAATCAAGTCACCACAGAAGAAGTACCAAACCACACAGATGTGGATTCCAGACCTGACGTCATTCAGGAATCGAATGAAGATGAACACATCAAAACAACCACGGAAGAGCTCGAAGCTGTTCCATTGTTCAAACAAAAGCCTGAACAGAAAGTTCACATAGGCACAATGTTAAGCCCAAGAGAAGAGGTAAATTAATTGATTATTTAAAAGCTAATGTCGATTGCTTTGCATGGTCCCATTCAAACATGACAGGTATACCTCCAGAAGTGATGACTCATAAGCTAAATGAAGATCCATCCTTCATACCTGTTAAGCAGAAGAAAAGAAAGCAAGGACCATTTAAGAACCAAGTGATTAAGGAAAAGGGGGACTTATTGTTACAAAGTCATGCCTTTTGGCATGAAAAATGCTGGAGCCACGTACCAAAGGCTAGTGACCAATATGTTCCAGGAACATCTGGGAAAGACGATAGAAGTTTACATCGATGACATGCTGGTAAAATCAACACATTGGAGGACCATTTCCAACACCTTTCTATTATTTTTGAAATTTTACGCAGGTGTAATATGAAATTGAATCCAGAAAAATGCTTTGGCGTAAAATCAGGTAAATTTTTGGGTTTCCTTGTATCAAATAGAGGAATAGAGGTAAATCCTGCTCAAATTAAAGCTATTGAAGAAATACCTGATATACTTACGAACAAAAAGGAAGTTCAAAGACTAACGGGCAGAATTGCATCCTTAGGAAGATTTATTTCCAGGTCTTCCGAGAAAAGCTTTAAATTCTTTTCAGTTCTCAAGAAGAAAAATCAGTTCGAATGGACTGGAGAATGTCAACAGGATCTCAAAGATCTGAAGGCTTATCTATGAAAACCCCCGTTGCTATCAAAGCCAAAAGAAAGGGAGAGGTTGTATATCTACCTTGCCGTTGCAGAAATTGCCGTAAGTGCAGTACTGGTACGGGAAGACAAAGGTAAACAATAATTTATTATGTAAGCAAGACTTTATTAGATGCTGAAACTAGATATCCAGATCCAGAAAAATTAGCCTTGGCCCTAATTATGGCATCTAGAAAATTAAGACCATATTTTCAATGTCATCCAATCACTGTTGTGACCTCATATCCATTAAGAAATATTCTGCATAAACAGGAATTATCAGGAAGGTTAGCCAAATGGGCCATAGAATTAAGCGAGCATGACATAATATATCGGCCTAGGACTGCAATAAAGTCTCAAATTTTAGCTGCTTTTGTCGCTGATTTTAATAATAGCATTGTCCCTGAAGTGGAAAAAGAGTTACAACTCTTTAACGATGCTAATCCGGGTCTATGGACCCTATTTACTGATGGTTCTTCTAATGTAAAAGGTGCCGGAATAGGTATAGTCTTAATATCACCCACGGGTGAAAAGACACAGAAAGCTATCAAATGTTATCCTATAACTAACAATGAAGCGGAGTACGAAGCTGTCATTGCAGGACTGGAAATGGAACGAGAACTCTCAATCGAGCAAATCGTAATCAAAAGTGACTCTCAACTGGTAGTAAATCAGATGCAGGGGACTTATATTGCTCGGGAGACTTGGATGCAACAATATCTAGAATAGGCACGATATCTCGTAAGGCAATTCAAAACGTGGAAAGTAATACAAATACCTAGAGAGGAAAATGAAGAAGCAGATGCATTGGCTAACCTCGCAGCAGTTACAGAAGTAACAAATGAAGACAATACAATTGTCGTCCATCTGTTCCATTCAGCAATATACCAAGATAAAAATGAGGTAACTTTTAACAATTTAACCTGGGATTGGAGAAACGAAATTTTAATTTTTTTGCAGAATGGCACCGTACCTGAAGACAAAAAAGTGGTTCAAGCACTTCGCCTAAAAGCTGCGCGGTACTCCCTCATTCGCAATTCTTTATATCGCAAAATGTTCGGAGGTCCTTTAGCAAAATGCCTCGGACATAACCAAACTGAGTTCGTGATGAGGGAAGTCCACGAAGAACACTGTGGAATTCACGCAGGAGCAAGATCCTTGGTCAAAGCCCTAATCAGAGCTGGGTACTATTGGCCTAAGATGGAAGAAAAAGCTGAGGGCTTCGTATCCAAATGCGACAAATGCCAACGATTTGCTAACAACATGCACCGACCAACAGAATTATTGCACCCAGTGATATCGCTATGGTCGTTCATGAAATGGGGGATGGACATAGTTGGACCCCTTCTTGTAGCTAAAGGAAAGGTACGGTTCTTACTCGTGTTAACTGACTATTTCCTGAAATGGGTGGAGGCAGAAGCCTTTAAATAGGTGCGAGAAAAGGAAGTAAAAAGCTTCATATGGAAAAATAGAATATGACGATTTGGAATACCGAAGGAGATCGTATGTGATAATGGCCCGCAATTCATAGGCTCCCAAATCACAGAATTCTTCGAAAGCTGGCAAATCAGATGAATTACTTCAACACCATATAACCCGTGGCTAATGGGTAAGATGAATCAACGAATACGGTCATCATCAACAACCTAAAGAAAAGGTTAGAGAAAGCGAAGGGAAATTGGCCTGATGAATTACCGGTAGTGCTATGGGCTTATAGAACAACTTCAAAAACAGCCATGGGAGAAACTTCATTCGCACTTATTTATGGCTCAGAAGCCTTAATACCGGTGGAGATTGGCGAACCAAGCATAAGGTTTACAACAACCACGGAAGATACAAACAACGACGAGTTGAGAACTAATATGGACTTGCTCGAACAAAGAAGATAAGTCGCGCTGATACGTATGGCAGCTCAAACAAATCATAGAGCGTTATTACAACCGGAAAGCTCACCTCAGATACTTCAAAATTGGGGACTTCGTTCTCAAGAAAGTCTTCTAATCAACAAAAGAAGCTGGTGCGGGAAAGTTAAACCCAAATTGGGAAAGACCCTACAAAGTCCGAGGCATCGCTGGGAAAGGCGCCTATGAGCTGGAAACTACGGACAGAAGGATCTTACCAACAAGATGGAATGCCATCCATTTGAAGAAGTATTACTTCTAATGAAAAGGAATACCCCCGGCCAGGTATCACTACGTTCGATTTCTTATTTGTATAGTTAAAATTTTACTAACCATTTTAGATGATAGGCAAAAAGCTAACCCATCAGCAGATGATGATATTAGACCTGCAAAGACGCGAGGAAGTAACTGAATTCCCGGTCTAGGGTTACACTTTCTTATGGACATTTTAAAAGGTTAAGCAGTCATCATCTAAAAACTATATACCTTCGAGTCCAGTATGTTTTTCCTTTTTCAGGAAAATGACCACAAAGAAGGAATAGTCAAGTGCTCAAGATTTCATTCTTCAAAGCTCAAACACTTGGGGGACTATACAGTCTGGAAGGCAAAGACGAAGCAAAAAAGACTATAAAAAAGTCAAAGCTCGAGCCTGAAGATCCATCTACCCAACAAGTCAAGTGATACGAGCAAAATCGAAAGACCCAAAGACTCAAAAACACAAAATCCTGATTCAAAAACCTTCGAACAATGTTCATAGATGTAAAAAAACGTTCAGGTTAAAAGGCAAAATATTAGTTACGAGGGACATTTGCACATCTTTGTACTTATTTAGAAAACTGTTGTAACTAAAAACAGTTGTGGATAAAGATCATCATCTTTGTACTCGTTCAGAAAACTGTTGTAACTAAAAACAGTTGTGGATAAAGATCATCATCTTTGTACTCGTTCAGAAAACTGTTGTAACTAAAAACAGTTATAAAATCTTTGTACTCATACAAAAAACTATTATCAATAAAAAACAGTTACGGATGAAAGATCACTGTCCTTGCATTTATTCAAAAACTGTTATAAACAAAAAATAGTTACAAATGAAAAAGCATCACCCTCGTGTTTATTAAAAACTGTTTTCAATAAAACAGTTACGGGTAAAACCCCATACCTTTATGAAAACTGTTACAAACAAAAAACAGTTATTCCCTTGTATTAACTCGAAAAAACTGTTAAAAGAAAACAGTCGCAACATGAGTTTTAGACGATAATCAAACACATGTAAAATGTTATGAAAGTTCGGCACAAAAACTTTCTTAAGAAACATTGTTAAACATGTGAAAAACTCCTATCTCTCTATTGCATTTTTACACCATTATGAAGTTGGGACGTCTTCTGCATTAAGCGTCGATAAAAAAAGGGCCCTCTTTCATAAAACCGTACCTACTACAAAAAGTTACGGATAATCTAAGCATTTTATATGCAAAACTCAGTGGTAAAACTTAAACCTAAAAAATGAAGCATGCAATGTCGCGCCCCTTTTTTCCCCTTAAGCGGAGATCGGGTTCATGACATTCTGACAACTCCTTTTAAAGGAAGAGGGTTAAAAGAAGAGTCGCCACCTAACAATTTTTAAGGTGCGTTAGGGCACCTAGAGTAATTAACTCATGAGACTAGTTTGCATTACCAGAGATTGGGTAAGGGCTTGAAATTATCCTAAGGGGAAGGTATTAGGCACCCTTCAGGATCCACAACTGTGGTTCCCGGCCAAATGGGTTTCGTGAATTTGTACAATAAGCAAGTAACAAGTAATGGCTCAAATAAGAGGGGATTTCAAATAAGCATTGAAGTTATTAAATTTTGGAAGAACTAATAAAACATTTGAGAGAAATACATCCTAGGTTTAAACAATATGGATCACATCAATGAAATACCTAATAGACACTCCTCAGAGAGGGGCTACACGTGGTATTGGCGCACCGGTCATCATATCCATATTCTACCCCCCCTCGTGAAGGTAATTAAAACGTGTGTTGGTCACGAACTCTATTGCGTGCTATTACCCGTCCCATCCTATCAGTCTCGGAGGAGGCTAGGACTATTATCCTAAAAGGGAGGTACTAGGCCGACCCCTTAGGTTTAAAGGACAAGATTCTAAGCGACAAGCAAAAATAATTATAACTGCAAATAAGGGGAAAGACAAATAAGAGCAGATATGAGGCCCAAGTATTCCTCCACAGGTTATGCACATAATTAGCATGACTCAAACACAAGTAATGCCTTTTTAACTTCAGAACCTAAGGCATGATATCTAGGCGAGAATGCAATAACGAGGCAGTTTTAGTACTGAATTTTAGAGAAGGAATTTTACCAGTTTCTAACTACTGATTTTAACCTATTGTTAGTCAAACAATATGTATAAAGAGGTATACTTTCAATTTTAACAAGTTTAATACCTAAGGCTTGCCTAGGCGTACCAATTACTACAAAAGTTGCTCAAGTTATACTGTTCTAAGTGTCCAGCTTTTAGAAAATAGCTATTACATAGGGGTGAGTCTGTTTTAACCCCTAACCAGGCTAGGGTGTGCTTAAATGAATACAAATATAGTCCTAGGAATCATGATATCTAATGCAAAGTAAGAATGCAAAATGATGCAGGACCTAAGCAGGATATTCTAAATGCTTGAATTACGCATAGTTTCGAGATAAGCAGTATGACAGTTTCAATTATTGTTTACCTAAAGCAGGATCTCTATAGCGTGGTAAGATAAGATCGTAATTCGTTAACACGTTCATCCTAAGGTGAGATTTTAGATCACATTTCAGAATACATAGCCAGAATCACATGATAGCAATTTGTTGTCGTTATTAGCCCTATGGACAAGATTTCTAAGTGTAATGAGATGCTGAACGCAATAAAGCTGAGGAACATGACATGTATGACATGCTTGTTGTACCTAGACATGGTTACTATTGCACACATAAGGAAAGTAAACCTAAGGCATGATCTCTACCCGTATCTACACTATAGCATGCATATTCCCACCCGTTTTCACTATCCAACCCCAAATATTTGTTTACAAATTATTACAGACCAGAGATCATAAATTACATAACCAAAAGAAAAGTAAGAAGTTATCTCTATAGGGAGCCTTCATTTAGGCCTAGATCTTCCAAACCTCAATGCCTTTAGTATTTCATAGCCTTTCATAGTCCGAGTGTGTCAAAGTTCCCTAAGGACCTCATGGGCTCCCGGGCAATGCTCACACCCAGACATAGTCACCAAGAGTTAAGCATGTGCAGTGTGGAAATACCAGCCTCAGTGTGTCAAAGTTCAGAGGGAACTCAAGATGTTCCCAAAGCAGCGCTCAAACTGAGGGGGTGGAACTTAAGGATCTAAGAGTAAAGTGAAGTGCCAGGGGTGAGTTTAAAAAAAAAAAGTTTTGAAAGAGACAGTGTTGAAAGAGACTTAGTTGAAAGATTTTATAACTAAGAGAGTCGTTGAAAATAGCTTTTCGAACAACAGTGGAATCATATAAATGACAGACCAATCATAGAACCCAAACAAATTCCAACAATACTCAAAGAACAACCTTCACACAAGGATCATGGGAGCTGGGGACAAATAGATCACATAACAGACATAAGTCCTTGCAATTAGTGCAGATGGTAATACATAGATTCAAGAGTACTTGATTGAACATAGTTGCAAAAAATCAGAGAGGCTTAGGGGATTCAGGGGAATCAGGAGGTAACCGAGCACATGATTTAATACTAAACATGACATTAAAACAACTTGGGACAATGGCCCAATAGATGCATACTAGGAATAGACAACAACATATAAGTATTAGTCTGGTTACTGATTCAACAGAGCATGCAAACCCTAAAGAGATAAGACATGGCTAGCATACATAGATGGAGCAAAGAGGTTAATTGCATGTTGAACAAAAGAACCACATATAGAAACAAATCAGGAATATGATAAATTGGAGTAGCAGGAAACACATTGGTTTGAAACTTGAATCGAAATTAGAACATACCAGTGTAAGAGATAATGAACACATCATGAGCAAGAGAGATAGCACAATGATTAGCCTTGGCTTCTAGCCGGCTAACAATAGGCAATAACAAGTAGCACAAAAGAGATAGAGCAGAGAGTTTAAGTGTAAGAGAGATAGCTTTGAACCACAAGCGTTCGTGTCTAGAGTCTGTCCTAAGAGAGCATATTTATAACAGTTTGAAGGCTAGGTAAATAAGGTAGGAATCATGTTAGCATATCAATTGAGGAACTCACAATCAATCAATCAGGAAAGTAAGTCAAGTACTCCCTTAAGTTAAGGGAATTAGTTCAAACGGTAAGGACCAGTGACACATAAGGCAAGAGGGACCGGTACATGATTAATAAGGAAGGAATCAGTTTGTTCAGTAATTATAATAACTCAGAATCAATAGAATAAGAATCAGAAGTCTTCCCTTAATTAAGGGAGTCATTTCAAACGGTAGGCAGCAAATAAGGAAAGAACTCACGTAGCAGGGGTATGGCAATCAAAGAGGTAATTCAAACATTGCAAGTACAGAACAAGTAATTAGGGCTAGGTACATAGAGTCTAATTAAGGAAATAAAAGTAAGGATCCCTTAATAGTGCAGTCAACCACATAATAAGGTAATAGAATGATTTAAAGTTGTAAAAATAAGGAAAGTAGTCGGAGATCAGTAAAAAGTCTTCACACAAGAAACCATGGATTCGAAATTGGTACTAATTAACGGAAAGCCTCATGTATCTAAGGAAATATTCAGAATCAGCAAAGGATATCGTATGAAAATCAGTATAGTACTACTCACAATCATTCAGGGATTAAGACAGTACTAATTCAAGCAGGATAAACACACAAGAAGCAACATAATCAAAGACCCAATAGCATAGTGAAGCAATAATCACAAAGAATCAGGGACTACTCATGGGGAAACAGACACACATACAAATCGAAAGAAAAAGACATACTCAGAATTTAGAATACAGTGTTAAAACTAAAGTTTTAACATAATAAATCGTGATTAAAAGTGATAAAACATTTAAGCATATGAGAGAAATCACTTGAACTTTGAAGAAATCGTTTTGCAGAAAAAGTTTTAGAAACCCTAAGTGAAAACCCGTTTAAAATAGAAAACCTTTAAGAAAAATACCATAATAACTCGTAATAAGCTTGGATCTAGTGTAGATCTAAGAGAATAGGAAGTTTCAAATATTAGGGTTTTACAGAAAACCTCAGAGAAGGTAAAAAGAACCTCGAACATCACTGGCTTGAGCCTTAGAGGTCATAACCTTTCTCAGAATCAAGCTTTTGGAGGCTTGAAGTGAACAAGGGACACCAGGGGTGTAAGCAGACGGGTTCTTGCCCTTTGAGGGCCTTAGGGAGGACATCACCAGCATAGAAGATCCATGAGAGTCAAGAGGACGAAGGCTTTAAGGTCTCCGGCAAAGGGGTGGCCGGAGAAGAGGAAGGAATTCATCGGGACTGAAGAGACAGAAATCTCGAGAAGAGACTAGAGAGAGAGAAACGAGAGTAGAGAGATGAGGGGTCGTGAGAGAATGAGGGATCGGAGGGGGGGGGGNTTTAATTTAGGAAATAAATATATGGGCCGTTGATCTAATTTGATCAACGGCTCAGATTGGTTTGAAATTGGGCCAGGTATTCAATTGGTCTGGGCTGGGTATTCAATTGGGTTAATTAATCAGGTGGGTTGGGGTTAAAATTAAGCTAGAATTTAAATAAAATGTGGCTAGTTGTTAAATACCCATTAAAATAGATAAATAATTAATAAAAATAGCTAATAATTGTATAAAAATGAAATTAGGGTAATTAGCTAATATTAAATATAACAATGACTAGTTATTGAATTAAAAATAGCATGAATGCGCAATTAGGCCATGGTTGGAAAATTTGTATAATTATAGTTAAATAGTGCCTAATTGGTTAATTTGTAAAATAATTGAATCCTAATATAATTAAATAGGATTAAAAATATATATTGTGCTAGGAACATTTGAAAATTATTTATAATACCATTTATGAATAATTATTGAATATAAAATACTAAATAAATAGGAGAATAATTTGATAAAAATATGAAAAACATTTGTGAAAAAATACCAATTGTTATAAAAAAGTAATTTTGAAGGTATATATGCAAGTTGGAAAATAATTTGAGAAAAAAATTGGGTATCAACATGCAAAAGACTTAAAGAGTGGAACAGAAACTCAAAACAAAAGTCATACTTGCTTTAACATATTAATGACTAAGTAAACTAAGTATTAACTTATACTTAGCCGTATAAAGTTTATATAAATTCAGGTGCCCCTAAGTTATCATTTGGGGACTTAAAAGGATCCAAACTTACCCCCGATGGGACTGGGGGTAACCACCAATTGAAACAGAAAAAAAAAAAAGAGGAACCAACTTCTTAAACTTCTTTGGAAGGGGGATTGACTTCACTGGCAGAGAGCACATGAGCAGCTGGGGACGAAGAGGCTTGAACAACAGAAGCCTCACCTTCAGGTGAAGAGAGATTCGGACCTTGTTGAGCCTTCTCAATGGCCTCCTTGATTTTTGCAATTTCAGCATTAAGGTCGAAACCCTCTCGGCTCATTTCAGTCAATGTGTCGAGGCGAGAGTTCATATATGCCCAACTAACATCAACAACTATCCTATCTTCAAGAGCTTCGTAATCTTTTTCCCATAGCATAACCTCAGCTCTTAGTTCGTCCATCTCAGCCACAACAAAATCATTGGAGGCCCTTAAAGGAGCGAGAGACCTTTCCAGGAATTGAACTTTCTCCAAAGAGTTGCGGAGATCCTCCTGGGTCTGAGTAAGTGATAGCACAAGCTCACCTGAATACTCCTCCTTTTGGTTCAGCAAGGCCTTCAAATTCCTGATCTTTTCAGAGGCACGAGACAGCTGCTCCGCAAATGAGGACTCAAGGACGTTCTTATCTTTGCCCCCTGATCAGAAGATGCTTTCTCCACTGGCAAATCTGTCGTCATGACTCTCACTTGCTGCTCCAAGGTACATTTTTCTTCTTCTACGGACTCCATGTCGAGCCTTAAGCTTTCATACTTCTCCTTCCAATTATCTGCTTCAGCACGCCATTCTTTCACTTCCTACTCCGTGTTAGAAACCCTCTTCATAAGCTCCGTGCCTATAAGATTGATCTGCAAAAGAAAGTCAATTAGATATGGTAAATACATGTACAAGAATGAACACAAGAAGATGCATTTTACATTTAAAGAAATATGCACGATTTCATTAGCCCATGTAAGGGAACTGTGGATGTCCAACTTAGCTCTCTCTGTCGGGCCTATCAACGGTTTCAACCACACATCAGGCTGGCAAGGCTTTTTAAAGAGACTACCTTCTGCTGGAACTTCTATCATCACTTGCCTCATCTCCCTGCTGGAAGACCCTACTTCTGTAACAGAAGGCACGGAAGCAGGTAGAGATGCAAGAGCCACGTGCAAGGAAGTATGAGGGGCCGAAAAAGCCATGGGAGAGGGAGCAACGACAGGAGCAGGAATAGCCACGGGAGTAGGAGAAACAACTGGAACAGTTGAAGGGAGTTCTCTAAGAGAAGGAGAGAAAACAACCAAGGGAGATTCATCGGCATTAGGACCAAAGCCTTCACGGAACAAATGGTCAACAGATTCACGCACGGGAGAGGGAGTAGCATCCTCGGAGGCAGAAAGTCCAACTTCAGGCACAGAAGGCACAATGACAGGTGTAGACTCGTCGTCTGAGATCACCTTCCTTCTGCGTGAACTATGGACCAAAGTGCCCTCCACTTCCTCTTCTTTTTCCGAGGTCCTTGACCCACGTGCCTTCCTCTTTGAAGAAGAAGAACCTAAAATGATTTCCTGGGCCTGAGCCAGGGACAACTTGGGAACAGACGCAGCAGAAACTCCACGAGCGGGAAACCGTGTCACAAGAAAAAGGGTAAAAAAGAAACGCTTAAACAAGAAAAGAAGCAAAAATAAAAGCTTCGCTTACCGTGAGTCTTAACTCTCCAACCGTACTTCCCGGAGAAGTACTTCCATGAACGTTCTTCCAACGGAGCGGTTAACAAAATCTTTTCTACCCAATCTAAGAAACCGGAGACATCCTCGACAGTTCCGATGATTGCTGCAAAAAGAAGAAACAACTACGGTATTAATAAAATATCAAAAGCAAAAAGCAAAGAATGTGAGAAAAAATGTACTCACGTGCACGATTCCACTTCTCAGGGAAGGGAATATTTTCTTCACCTACTAAACCAGCAGTAGGCACAACAACATACCGAATAAACCAACCTCAATCCTTATCATCGTCAGGAGTCACCAATACTCTTTTACTCCTGGCAGCCAGGGTAAAAATTCCTTGACGGAATAACATTGGGGAATAAAGGTGAATAAGATGATTAAAGGTGAAGGGGACCGAAGCTAAAGTATCTAAACATCTAAGACATGCAACGACTTGCCATATAAGAGGACCGACTTATCCCAAACAAATTTTGAAAAATCGACAGAACTCGATGATAACTGGGTCGATGGGAGGCTTGAACCCTAAGGTAAAGGTATAGGTATAAACAAAAGAGTATCCCGTCTTGTAAGACGTTTTTCTTTGATTATCATTTGGAACGACGACAGGAAAATCAGACTTCCAAAAACAGTCCCCTGCGTATAAGAGGAATTAAACCTTCAGTAATCAGGGTAGGGTACTTATCATCACTATCAAGAGATGACAATGAAAAAAGCTGATCTCTAAGCGCCTTGACTATCCCTAGCGAAGGTAAACTCTGCAGGTACTATTTCATCGTCCCGTGGTTCACGCAAAGGTTCGTGATGTTCTCTACCTTTGGACGAAGATCTGGAAGCCCTAGCTCTCAAAGAAGTTAAAGACCTAGAAGAAGGAGGGGAAGTAATTTGAGAAGAGGAAGAACCCCTTGAAGGAGTAGAACCTAAACTCCTCAACCTACCACCTCTTCGGCTCCGCGTCGGAGCAGGAGAGGGAGTCAAATCTTCTACATTTATAACTCCCTTAGACTGGTTCGAAGAAGACATATTTACAAAGACAAGGAAAAAGTTCTTTACAATAAAGAATGAAAGTTAGAAGCTTTTCGTTAAAGTAAATAAAGGTAAAGGGGTATTTATACTCGAAGATAACCGTCAAAAATGGGAAAAAACAATGATGTGAAAGCCATAATTGAAGGTGTCACTTCGTGACTGATACAACCGCAAAAAGCCCTAAAAGGCGCTGAACAATTGCAGAACCAACCCGGAGATGATACGTGGCTTAAGAATTAAATGGAAGTAACAAGCGACGCCTACGTTCAGAGAAAGATGCAATGTTTCGAGTGAAGCGGCGGCAAAATATTTCCGCCATAAATGAGTATCCACTTACCAAATATTAATCGATAAATAAATGGTAGTGGAGACTATCTGTATTGGTAAAAAGAGCTTCACACGTGTAATAATTCTTGATGACTCAGCCAGTTATGTGGAGCAATAAAAACATGACAGATGGACAAGATTCTATAAAAAAGGTACGAAGCAAAGAGGCACGGCACAATATACCTACGGGGTAATCAGCTACGGGAAACTCAACCTGATTGGAAGAGACACGGTCGGAATGAATCCGGACAGAGCTACGGGCAGATTCAGAGATCTTCAATTAATGATCCACACGTTACACAACCTTCACGCAACAGTTACAGTTACTCTTTGTATCGTTACATTAATGTCATAATTAGTCATTAATGTGCGATCATTGTAAAAGGTAGACGTTATATTAAGAAATTTCCTATATAAGGGAATAAAATATAACTTGTAAAGGACATTCGAACCACTATTATAATACACTTTATTTTCTGTGCATCTCGTTATTTTCCATTCACTTATTTATTTGCAATTATCATTATTACCTTGGTTATCAGAAACCCGCGTTCATCCTAAAGATAGCTTTGGTCAAAGGATCTAATTCTTTGGTTAAACACACACAACATCATAAAAATCACACATCCGTAGATTACCTCGCAGGTTATAACCCACCTGCTTAGCCTTAAACTGACATCTCTTTATACTCTTTCACAGCCACAACTACTACGCAATCACTTAATCTTCTAGATCTGAACTCACCAACAAGGCATGAGAACCTAATTCGTTCCACAATTAAACAACATGAAAGATCCTCCAATACACTCATAACTCGAGACTATTTTTCACATCAAGACACAAATCAAGCATCTAATTTTCCTTTTACATCTCAATCAAACTCTTTTTGTCACATTCAAACAATCTGAACACTTCCTGCAGTCACATCATACTCGTTATATAGCCATCCAACCACTCATCGAGCCATAAATTCCACTAATAGGGACACTACCAGACTTATAAGTCCAAGATCACGTGTTCACACCACCTAAATCCTTGTGCTCAAGCTATAGTCAAAACCGGCCTGAAGTCCTCCAGACTGGCCCATCATCAGCACACAGAAATCACATCTCGCACCTCATCTATGGAATCGCAAGCCGCCGATACACAACTGAGCGCATACGAATGTGTGGAAGGAATTCAAAGAGATACGCTTCAAGATGAATCAGTATTGCACGATAAGGGCAGAAAGATGGGAAGTTCATCCCACATTCCATGTAGCCTCTCGAAGATAGGTATGGGCGTCATCATACTGATCCGCAAGACTCTACTAGACACCTGCTCATGACTTATAGAGCCTATGAACCTAGAGCTCTGATACCAATCTATCACGACCCAAAATCCAACTAGTCATGATAAAACCTAACTCAACCCGCTAGGTAAGCCAACTAACTACTATCCAATTCCAATAAAATCAATAAAACAATTAAATAGAGAAGTTAATTGAATCTTATACATTTCTCAAGGATTGATAGTACAAATCATGAGCTTCAAAGATTAGAATATACAAAGCTGGTATGATATAAATACATCTATCCGAAATGTACATAAACAGAGCTTTATGAATATAAGGCTACCATGAACACGAGGCAGCTACAACCGAAATGCAGGTACATCTTCAAATCTAACTTACGTCGAACACAACAATGTCAACATCCAACATCTACACGCAAGGTGCGGAAGTGCAGTATGAGTACAACCGACCCCATGTACTCAATAAGTAACAAACATAACCTTAGGTTGAAAGTAGTGACGAGCTGGAACAAGGTCGGGTCCAACACCAATAGACAACAACAGTTCATAACAACGTAAAGCAAGTAATAACAGACGTAATCCAGAGCTCAAATGCTCAGCTTATTCAAAGTTTCTTGAAAAATAGTTCTGCTTTTCAAGTATCTCAGTGAAAACCCAAATCCTTTACCGAAATTGTCGAAAATATGAGTAAGTTTGAAAACAACAATTTCCCCAAAAATCCTTTCAATAATAAATAAGATGTTCCATTTTTCTTTCCAGATAGCCAGTGTAACATATATCACTATGCCCATATGTCAATGGGTGTGAGAAGTCATGAATGACGTGATACCGTACAACATGAGAAATAAATGCATCTTTGATAGAAACTAAGGGTCCAATAACTATATAGAGAACTAAGTTCTCTATTAGTTTTCACAGAACACACGCACACTGCAGTAAGTAAATGACACAATGGATTTTTACATGAAAAACTCCCAGCTCACGGGATTAAAAACCCTTGTAGGATTTCAACTTTACTACTGAGCAAACTTTAGATTACAACGTATTGTAACCTACGAATTAACCTCTTAATCCCTCACTAACTTGTAACAACTCTATTACACGCCACTTTGTAATAACTCTATTACAAATACTTACAACTCGACTAACTCTAGCCAAGACACAAATACAAAGGTTTATGGTTTTCAAAAGATCTCCTACAGAAATGCTTCTAAGTAAGCTGGGTAGAAGTTACAAATGAAGAACGAATAACAAAGACTCAACAAACCTAAGAACTTAAGATATCATCAATCTTTGGATCTGGTCCTTGAGGTTGCAACAACTTTGTTCTTGAGAGAGATGGAGGCTAGCACTTGAGAGAATATTATCTTTTGATTTGCAAGTGGTGGACCATGAAATCACTTGCCTTATGTTGATAATATTTGTGTGAGTATATTGGGATGATGTAAGCAAATATCTGGTACAAGGCATGCCCTATAAAGTGGTTGCTGCACTGTTGTGTGTGTGTTGTGCAACAGTGCAGCGACTTTAACATCGGTAAGGAGTTGACCTGTACTATGATCGGAGGACCTGATCTCTATCAGTTCCCTCTATTGTTCCCTCTGTTGTTTCCTTAACTGATTTCATTAAAAGTTGAACAAGACATCTAACTAGTTACTCTTAACGCAAAGGAACTAATTGTTTCAGGTTCCTTATCTGGTTTTCTCATGAAGTTTGTCAAATCATCAAAACAATAGATACATAACTTATCAATTTCCCTATTTTTGATGATGACAAACTTAGAGTTGATATTTCCCATGAGAACCAGATCTGCACATTGTTTCCTCTACGAATCAGCCATATTTCCTCCGAGAACTTGTTTCCTCCCTTTCAATTTTCAAGTAACATATCTGATGTCAATCGATACAGTGCAACAACTTTTACAATTGTAGAGTTAACTGTACGACGACCAAGGGAACTGATCACATGTGGTCCCTATCTGGTTCCTTGAGAGCGTTTGGCAAATCTTAAAAACATGAGATAACATAACTAGTCAATTTTCCCTTTTTGATGAAGACAAACTTAGAATTGATATTCTCCATGAGATAACCATATCTCCCATATTGTTCCCCCTGCAAAATAGCCATAATCCCCTTGAGAACCTTTCCCTATTTGGTTCTCATATGAAGTTTGTTAAATCATCAAAACACAAAGACACATAACTTATCAAATTTTCCCCTTTTGATGATGACAAACTTAGAATTGAAGTTCACACTAAGAACCAGATTTACATATTGTTCCTCCTGTAGAATATTCATATTGCCCTTGAGAACCTGTTTCTCCCCTTCAATTTTCTTCCCCCTTTTGGCATCATAAAAAAGAATTAGCCGAGTAAATTTAAAAAGTAATCTATCAAGGTTAACTCATGACACTTGTGTGCACACAACATAGCTAAAAACAGAACACAAGCATATAACATGCATTAATTGAAGACGATACTCATTAAGTTAGAGAAGAATATTATAGTAGTACCATAATTACAAACATACACAGGTCAAACAAAGCTAGAGTACCACATTCTAAAGGGAAGGGCAA
The DNA here is from genome assembly GCA_005239495.1 of Nicotiana undulata. Classification (NCBI taxonomy): domain Eukaryota; kingdom Viridiplantae; phylum Streptophyta; class Magnoliopsida; order Solanales; family Solanaceae; genus Nicotiana; species Nicotiana undulata. The sequence goes on from ML255615.1 coordinate 48,963, forward strand.
CAAAAAGACATGATAAGATTAAACAAGAGCTAGCAAAGGGGTAAGATAAGGGACACTGGATGGAGAAGGGAAGGACTAGGAAGCAAGGGCTTTGAGGAGGCTGTCAATGCAAGCATTAACAACCCTTTGATCATTGGTCAGGTGCTCATTCAGGTTCTCCACTTGGTTCCTCAACTCCACATTTTCAGCTTTTAGACATGCAACTTCTTCACCCAGAGTATTGTTGGAACCGGGTTCCTTTCTGGTCAGCTTAGACTCAAGAATAACATTATGCGCTTTCCACCGCCTAATTTCCTCATTTGCAGCATTTTGGGCATCAATAAGTTGAGAGATTGTGGAATCGATGCCTATTCCCCCTTTTTGTCAACATACTCATATTCCTCCAAGGTGTTCATTGAGAACATTTGTTTACGAGTTCCCACAAGTGCTCTCCCTAAGGGGACCTCAAATCGTTCAAAGACTTTTGTGAGTAGGAACCCATATGGGAGCCCATGATTTAGATCCTTAAATTCTGCCACTTTCTTCATATGTTCAACCAAAACCCCAGGTAGATTGATGGGATTGTAGTCGTCCAGTGCCTCCAAAAGAACCAGGTCCTCTATAGAGGCAATGAATCGCCTTTCAGCTCTTAGTAGTAAGACCTTTGTATTGGTAAAAAAGGGTTTCACACGTAAGGTGATTTTTGACAACTCAATCGGCTACGTGGACCGAGAAAAACACGACAATTGGATATGATTCTATAAAGCGGTACGAAACAAAGAGGTGCGGATCAATAAACCTACAGAGTAATCAGCTACGGGAAACTCAACCTGATTGAGACAAGGAAGAGATACAGTCAGAGTGAATCCAGACAGAGCTGTGGGCAGATTCAGGGAATCCTCAATTGATAACTCATACGTTATGTAACCTTCATACAACAGTTACAGTTATCCTTTGTAACACCTCATTAATGTAATAATTAGTCATTAATGAGAAATTATAACAAGAAGAAGACGTTATATTAAGATCCCATATATAAGGGATGAGAATATAACTCGTAAAGGGCATCTGAACTTCGAATACAAGACATTTTATTTTCTGAACATCATATTATCGCCATTCATTAATTTTCTTTTACTGAATATTATTTCTTTGATTATCAGTAACCCGTGTTCATCCTAAAAGTAGCTTTGGTCAAAGAATCTAATTCTTTGGTTAAAAAAATTGGTTCCGTAGCCGGGAATCTGATAAGCTTAGTTTGATTTTCAATTGATATCCCCTAAACTATGTCGAACTCCAACGACAATAAATAACAGAGGAATGGAACCCCAGTTCCATCACCTCAAGGAACCCCACGTGGTTCAAGGGAACCATCCCCGGAAATATCTGATAACAACCACAATAACAATGAGCAAACGGTAGAACAAGATCGAATAAAGCAAATGATTGCAGAGTACGTGGGACAAGCTTTGCAAGAATTTGCAAGGAGACTACCGGCGGCACCACTTGCATCACTGACACCACCTCCAAATAATACTATCACCATGGAAAATCCTTAGTCTGGGTTGGCAAAATCACAAGGGGTGACACTCCTAACAAATCTCTTGAAGCGAGACCAGGTATGACTAATAACTCTGAATTACAAAATTTACTGCTAACCATGCAGAAACAGATGAAGGAACGAAACGATCGAATTGAGCAAATTCCTAGAGTACCACTTGTTATCAAAGGCATTGATGTTGATAGATATTCTCAACAACCTTGGAAACCAAGCGCAGCACCATTGCCTATACCCAAGAAATTTAAAATGCCTGACATTCCTAAGTATGACGGAACAACTAACCCACGCGACCATGTGACTGCTTTTACCACCGGAGTAAAGGGAAACGACTTAATGAAACAAGAGATTGAATCAGTCCTTGTCAAAAAGTACGGAGAAACACTTACCAAAGGAGACCTAACCTGGTATTCTCTTCTCCCTGAAAATTCTATTGATTATTTTGTTGAGCTTGCAGATTCTTTCATAAAAGCACACTCTGGTGCACAAAAAGTCGAGAAACGAATGGAGGACATATTTAAAATCAAGCAAGGAGACACGGAACTACTCCGTGAATTTGTAGACAGGTTCCAGCGAGAAAGAATGCAATTACCCAGGGTACCTGATAATTGAGCAGCCATGGCATTCGCGAGTAATCTAAACAACAAAATCTCGGAAGCCACGAGGAAACTCAAAGAAATTCTAAGAGAATTCCCAGCTACAACGTGGAATGATGTATATAACAGGTACAGTACTAAACTTCGAATAGAAGAAGATATCATTGCTCGTTCGAGAGATGAAGATCATTCCAGATCCAGACGTTCTGAATTAGACAGGAGATCATGTAAAAACAGATATGATCCTTACTTAGGACCACTGGGACGTGAGACTCGTCCCAGGTTCGAAAACACTAGGTCAGATTATAGACCACCAAGCAGAGACGCGGGCTCATCCTCATCCAGATCCAGAAAGGATCCGGATGAACGACCTAGGGGTAATGCACGCATTGGGGATAATACCGTTAATGTAAGTACTCTTGAACTTGTTTCAATATTAAGAAATATGGGAGATAAGGTTAAATGACCCAAAGAAATGTGGTCAAACCCAAATAAAAGAAATCCAGATTTTTGGTGTGAGTTCCATAATGATCATGGACACAGGACTGCATATTACAGATTTTTACAAGGTGAAATAGAACACTTATTGAAACAGGGCTATTTAACGGAATTGTTTAACGATAATGGTAAACAGGCATATATGAAGAACAAGTAGGAGCCCCCAAAACCTCCTTCTCCAAAAAGAACCGTCAACGTGATACATGGAGGAGAGAAAGTGAACGGAATAGTTTGCAAATTAGCCTCGAAGGTCACAATTACCCACGGAAAGCGGATTCGAGAAAATCCAGATGAAGATGACATAACCTTTGACGATGCAGATTTTGGCGGACTAATGCTTCCCCTTAATGATGCTCTGGTAATATCCTTACTCATTCATGACACTAACGTTAAAAGAGTGTTGATTGATCCAGGTAGTTCAGTCAATATCATCTTGTTAAGAGTCGTGGAAGAAATGCTCATGGGAAATCAGGTGATCCCAAAGGCACGAGCCATATCAGGGTTTGATAACTCTACGGTGATAACCAAATGAGAGATCGAACATAGCACTAACGCCGAGGGAATAACTAAGAACACAAAATTCCAAGTCATTGATACTGACATGGCTTATAACGTGATTATGGGAAGGCCTTGGATCCACGACATGAAAGCAGTACGATCCACCTTACACCAGGTAATTAAATTCCCCTCAGAATGGGGAATCAGACAAATTAGAGGTGATCAACAGACCTCCAAAAATATAAATTCCGTGGCACTTTATACCAAAAAAGAGATGGAAGAACCGGAAAATAGAGAAATCCTTCAAACAGATGTCACCGGCCAAACAGGTACGGAAAAAATTACTGACCAAACAGGTACGACATAAGTAAATGTTCAAACAAGTACGAGAGGGGATACCCACGAGAAGGTGAATCCAGTCACCACGGAAGATGTGTTGGACCACATAGATGTAGACTCCAGACCAGACGTCATTCATGAACCGGAAGAAGATGACACATCAAAACAACTACGGAAGAGCTCGAAGTTGTTCCATTGTTTGAACAAAAACCTTAACAGAAGGTGTATGTAGGCACGAGGTTGAGCACTAGTCGAAAAGAAGAAAAGAAAGCAAGGACCATTCAAGAACCAAGTGATTGACGAATAGCTACAAAAACTCTTGAAAATTGGTTCAATACGTGAGGTAACATACCCTAACTGGTTAACTAACACTGTGGTAGTACCAAAAAGGAATGGCAAATGGAGGGTATGCGTAGATTATACTGATTTAAATAAAGCATTCCCTACAGATTCATTCCCATTACCACATATAGATCAAATGATTGATGCCACCGGGTCATGAATTATTAAGCTTTCTAGATGCATATTCTAGTTATAATCATATTAAAATGAATCCCTTGAGGAAAAAACCTCCTTCATTACGAACATGGGGACTTACTGTTATAAAGTCATGCATTTCGGCTTAAAAAATGTTGGGGCCACTTATCAAAGGCTAGTGACTAAGATGTTCCAGGAACATCTGGAAAAAACGATGGAAGTTTACATTGATGACATGCTGGTAAAGTCAACACGGGCAGAAGACCATTTCCAGCACCTTTCTAGTACTTTTGACATTTTACGCAGGTATAATATGAAGTTGAATCCAGAAAAATGCGCTTTTGGTGTACAATCAGGTAAATTTTTGGGTTTCCTTGTATCACACAGGGGAATAGAGGTAAATCCCGCTCAAATTAAAGCTATAGAAGAAATACCTGATATACTAACAAGTAAAAAAGAAGTTCAAATACTAACGCGAAGAATAGCAACTTTGGGAAGATTTATTTCCAGGTCTTCCGAAAAAAGTTTTAAATTCTTTTCAGTCCTCAAAAAGAAGAATCAGTTCGAATGGACTGAAGAATGTCAACAGGCCCTCAAGAAAATGAAGGCTTATCTATCAAAACCTCCACTGCTATCAAAGCCAAAGGAAGGGGAGAGATTGTACATCTACCTAGCTGTCTCAGAAATTGTTGTAAGTGCAGTATTGGTAAGAGAAGATAAAGGTAAACAATCTCCTATTTATTATGTAAGCAAAACTTTACTAGATGCTGAAACCAGATATCCACATCCAGAAAAGTTAGCCTTAGATTTAATAATGGCATCTAGAAAATTACGACCATATTTTCAATGTCATCCAATCACTATTGTGACTTCATATCCTTTAAGAAATATTTTACATAAGCAAGAATTGTCAGGAATATTAGCCAAGTGGGCCATAGAATTAAGTGAGCATGAAATAATATATCAGCCTAGGACTGCAATTAAGTCTCAAATTTTAGCTGATTTTGTCGTCGACTTTAGTAGTAGCATTGTCCTTGAAGTGGAAAAAGAGTTAAAACTCTTCAACAGTGCTAATCCGGGTCTATGGACCCTATTTACCGATGGCTCTTCCAATGTAAAAGGCGCCGGCTTAGGCATAGTCCTAATATCACCCATGGGTGAAAAGGCACGACATGCTATTAAATGTTACCCTATAACTAACAATGAAGCAAAGTACGAAGTTGTCATTGCAGGACTAGAAATCGCACGAGAACTCTCAATCGAGCAAATCGTAATCAACAGCGACTCCCAACTGGTAGTAAATCAGATGCAGGGGACTTACATCGCTCGAGAGACTCGGATGCAACAGTATTTTGAAAAGGCACGAAAACTCGTAAGACAATTCAAAACATGGAAGGTAATACAAGTATCTAGAGAGGAAAATACAGAGGCAGATGCATTAGCTAACCTCGCATCAGTCACAGAAGTAACAAACAAAGACAGTGCAATTGTCGTTCATCTATTCCATTCAGCGATCGACCAGGACAGAAATGAGGTAACTTTCAACAATTTAACCTGGGATTGGAGAAACGAAATTTTTAATTTTTTGCAGATGGCACCGTACCTGAAGATAAGAAAACAGCTCAAGCACTTCGTCGCAAAGCTGCACGGTACTGCCTCATTCGCAATTCATTATATCGCAAGATATTCGGAGGATCCCTAGCTAAATGCCTCGGACCTAATCAAATGAAGTTCGTGATGAAAGAAGTCCATGAAGGATACTGTGGAAATCATCCAGGAGCGAGATCCTTGGTAAAAACCCTAATCAGAGCTGGGTACTATTGGCATAAGATGGAAGAAGATGTTGAGAACTTCGTATCCAAATGTGACAGGTGCCAAAGGTTCGCCAATAACATGCATCGACCAGCGGAATTGTTACATCCAATTATATCCCCATGGCCCTTCATGAAATGGGGTGTGGACATAGTGGGACCTTTTCCCCCAACTAAAGGACAGGTACGGTTTCTACTCGTACTTACCAATTATTTCACAAAATGGGTAGAGGAAGAAACATTCAATCAAGTACGAGAAAAGGAAGTTAAAAGAATCTTATGGCAAAACATAATATGCCGCTTTGGGATACCAAAGGAAATCGTGTGTGATAATGGCCCACAATTCATAGGCTCTCAAATCACAGAATTCTTTGAAAGCTGGCAAATCAAATGGATCACTTCAACACCATACCACCCCGTGGCTAATGGTCAAGCTGAGTCGACAAATAAAATCATCATCAACAATATAAAGAAGCGGCTAGATAAAGCCAAAGGAAATTGGCCTGATGAATTACCAGCAGTATTATGGGCATACAGAACAACTTCAAAAATAGCCACGGGAGAAACTCCCTTCGCACTTGTCTATGGCTCAGAAGCCTTAATATCCGTGGAGATTGGCGAACCAAGCATAAGGTTTATAACAGCCACGGAGGAACCAAACGATGAAGAGTTAAGGACTAATCTATACCTGCTCGAACCACGAAGGGAAGCAACATTAATACGGATGGCAGCTCAAAAACAAATCATAGAGCGTTACTACAACCGTAAAGCTCATCTCAGATACTTCAAGATTGGGGACTTCGTCCTCAAAAAAGTCTTTCAATCAACTAAAGAANAAGCTGGAAGCTATGGACGACGGAATTCTACCGACGAGCTGGAATGCCATCCACTTGAAGAAGTACTACTTCTAAGGAAAAGAAGTACCCCCGGTCAGGTATCGCACGTGTTGATACCCAATTTTTCCTCGAAATTATTTTCAAACTTACATTTTACCTTCAAAATCACTTTTCATAATGAATGGTATTTTTCATAATTTTTCATATTTTTATCAATTCATTTTCGTATTTATTTAGAATTTTCTTTTATTCAATAATTGTTTATAAATTATATTATAAATAATTTCAAAATATTCTCAATATATCATTTTTAATCCTATTAGGATTTAATTATTTCACAAATTAACTGATTAGGCATTATTTAGCTATAATTACACAAATTTTGCAACTATGGCCTAATTGTGCATTTATGCTATTTTAATTCCACAATTAATCATTTTTATATTTTCATATTAGCTAATTACCTTAAATTTCACTTACTTAGCATTAATCTTATTTTTATATAATTATTAGCTATTTTATTGATTTTTTTATTTTTATTTTTCATGGGTATTTAAAATCTGGCCACTTTTAATTTTTGATTTCAACCCAATTTACCAAGACCCTTTAACCCAATACCCAACCCATTTAATTGACCCAGTAGCCCAACCCAGACTAATATCCTACCCGGCCCAACCCCAAACCAATCTGAGCCGTTAATCAAATTAGATCAACGACCCATATTATTGTTTCCATAGTTAAACCAAACTAACCCCCCGACCCCTCTCATTCTCACCGATCCCTCATCTCTCTAACTCTCTCTCTATCTCTCTAAGTCTCTTCTAGAGACTTCATGTCTCTTTGGGCTCCGATGAATCTCTTCGCCTTCTCTGGCCGTCTCTTCGCCGGAGACCATGAAGCTCTCACCATCCTCCTACCTCATGTGGTTCCCTCACGCCGATGTTTTCCATCTCTAAGGTCTTCAAGAGACCTGGGTTGATCCTCCTACCTCCTGGGTCTGTGCTCATCATCCTCCGGCCATCTCCAGCCACCTCTGGTTGTTCAAGCAAGGTCTATGACCTTTGGGGCTTAAACCAACGATGCTTGAGGTTTTTCCTTATCTCTATGGGTTCTCTTTGAAACCCTAAATGTTTAAAATCTTTCGATCTTTCGGATCTGTGATAGATCTATGTGTATCCTAAGGTTTTTATGCGTTTTCTTCCAAAAAATCTCATGTTTTATGAATGACTCTTCATCTTTAAAGAAAAACTAGGGTTTCCTAACCCCTTTTTGAAAACAAAAACACTTTATCTTCTGATTTTTAGTACTAACTTATGATTCTCAGTATGATTCTAAATGTTTGCCTAAGTTTTCTCTTTTGTCCGAGCTATTCTGTTGAAACCCCCAATTTTTAGGGTTTGAGTTCATCTTGTTTGCTATGTTTGGCCAATTTGTATGCTTCTTCTGGACTTTCTATGTGTTCTATGCTTCTTGCTCTAATTTGTGGTTAGGATCTCTGAGTCTCTACTATTCCTCTAATCACTTGCTTAGGGTTTCTCTGATTTTTTCGTGCTATTTAATTGTTTAGTAAGTCTGATTATTAGTTTAACAGTTATTTACCTAATACCCCTTTACTGATCTTAACTGTGATATCTCTCCTTCGAATGATATTGATTCCCTGATGTCCAGTGATTGATACCTTTACTGATTCCCTAGAGCAATATTCTTCACTAATTTCCTGCCTTATTGTGTGGTTGGCTACATCGTTTATTGATTCTCAACATTTGTTTCCTTAAATTAGGACTCTATGAACCTAGCCTAATTACCAGTTCCATACTTACACTATTTGAAGTATTTTCTTATTTGTTATGTTCCAGTTATATCTTGATTTGTTTCCTTATTGTTTACCTGTTCTTACCGTTTGAAAGTTAACCCCTAATTAGAGGGAGTACTTAAACTGATTTTGGGTTGATTGATTTTGATTCCTTTAATTGCTGCCTGACCTTGATCTGCACCTTATTTACTACTGTTTTAAAAGCTATATATACCTCGACCTCTTATTTTTTAAAGGACACACGAACATACCTTGTTCTACTCTCTCTTGCTCACACATATACACTCTCTTGCTCATATTGATTGTATGTTGTTACTAGTCGGCTGAAAACCAAGACTAGTTGTGTTGTTTGCTTGTTCTTTACTCTGTGCTTACTATCTCCAACTGGTATGTTTCCAATTTATATTTGAAGTCCCCATTACAACATGTTTCTCTAGTTACTACGATTCATCCTACTTCTGGTTTTCTTTTATTTATAGTTGCGTTGTCCTGCTTGCAACTAGATGAGTACATTATGTGTTTAGTTCTTGGTATCCCTTCCCTTATAGCCTCAACATGTGATCCCTGGGATGCTGTGATCGCACTGTATGTTAATACATGCTATGCTCTTAATTGTTTTCCTAAACCTATGTGCAATCATATCCTGCCCTCTAACTCTGATTCTGTGTTATTTTTCAAACCATGATTGTTCCTATTTGTATGACCATGCTTAACTAGTATCCCTAAGTTTGTACCAATTTTGTAAGGCTTCTGCTTGTTGGGTGCTCATCATGTATGTATCCCAATCCCCATTGCCCTTTGTGTAAACATTTGTGTGCTGAACTTGCCTTGGTTCTGCGAGTGTGCTGGGTCAGTTTGGTTCTATGTTTGGGCTGCTACTTGCCTTACTCTTCAAAAATCTATCACTCCTTCTTATTTTAAAAGTTATTTCAAACAAGTCCTTTTAACATTGTTTTCTACTAAAAATCTTTACAAACCTATCTCCTGCACTTCACTTGATTCTTAGGCCTTAAGTTCTGCCCCCTCAGTGTGAGCACTGCTTTGGGATCCTTGAGCTCTATCTGAACTCTGACACACTGAGGTTGGTATTTCCACATTGCACATGTTCCACTCTTGGTTACCAAGTTTGGGTGTGAGCATTGCCCGAGAGCCCTTGAGGTCCTTAGGGAGCTTTGACACACCCGAACTGTGAGGCCCTTAGGATTTGGGCCTAAGTGAAGGCTCCCTATAGAATAACTTCTTATTTTCTCTTTGGTTATGTAATTCATAATTCCTTGCCTGTAATAATTTGTAAACAACTCATGGAGGCTGGGTAGTGAAATGGGAGGGGTAACTACGCATGCTTAGTTATTACAAGGGTAGAATCCATGTTTTAGGCTTTGATTCTTATCTGCGCAATAGAAATCATGTGTAGGTTCGCGTCCATGCATTAGAAATCTTGCTCTTTAGGTCCCATGTACACTGTTTCAGCATATTCATCCTCATATCACTTAGAAAATCCTGTGTTCAAACACGTTAATAACTAGTACTTTGCATTACGCTATGCACTGCCATGTACACTTAGATACCTTGCTTTAGGATAAATACAACACTAATAAATAGGTCATTTTTACATCTTCTACACAATCTGAAAGCATGTTCAAACACTGAAATATATATGCATTTACAATATCATGTTTAGGTCCCACATGTACATCACTCTGCATTTTATGTGCATTAGATATCATGCCTTCAGGATTGCATTCATATCCGCTTGGGTATCCCTAGCATGATTACTGATAAAAAAAAACAACCACACGGCTTGGTAATATTTTCTGAAATATGAACATCTAGAACAACATGCTTAGTAATGCATCTCGAACAGTTTCCTCTAAAAACTGATACGTTGTCTTACGCCTAGGAAAGCCTTAGGTGCTAAATTTATTAAAACTGGAAATATACTTCTTTATATGTGTTACTTATCTATCAACAGGTTTAAAATTAGTAGGCAAAACTGCTTAGGATTCCCTCTTTTAACTATGCAACAGATCTGCTTTTCTATTGTATTCTAGATTCACCTAGATATCATGCTTTAGGATTCTCAAATTAATACTGCCCTTACATGTGTTTGAGTCGTGCTAATTATATGCATAATCTGTGGAGGTAAACTTGAGCCTCTTATATGCTCCTATGTGCTCCCCATTCATTGCAGTCCTAAGTGTTCTTGTTTGTCTCTTTAGAATCTTTACCTTTAAACCTGTGGGTCAGCCTAGTACCTCCCTTTTAGGATATTAGTCCTAATCTCCTCGGGGACTGATAGGATGGGACGGGTAATAGCACGCAATAGAGTTCGTGACTAACACGCGCTTTAA
>ML255616.1:612-31193 GCA_005239495.1 Nicotiana undulata
AAAACCTGGAAATATGCCCCATACCACCGCAAGTGAAGCAAGACCTCGGTGGCTGAGAACACTGACCCTGGAACTGACCCTGTCGACCAGAATGACCACCCTGATAGCTTTGAAGCGGCGGTACACTCATGGAAGCTGCAGGTGCACTGCGGGATACCTGAAGTGCTGACTGATAAGGCCTAGGAGGATGGCCCCTGCCAAAGGAATCTCTGCCTCCAGATGAGGCACCACTGAAACGGCCAAAATGACGAGGTCTCTTGTCAGACCCCTGACCACCACCCTGGGATAATACCATCTCAATGCGTCTGGCCACATCGGCTGCATCCTGGAAGGAGATATCAGTACCCGTCTCTCTGGCCATCTGAAGCCTGATGGGCTGAGCCAGACCCTCAATAAACCTCCGAACCCTCTCCCGATCAGTGGGGAGTATCATAAGGGCATGCCTGGCCAGCGTAATAAACCTGGTCTCGTACTGAGTGACGGACATGGAGCCCTGCTGTAGACGCTCAAACTGCCTCCGAAGATCCTCTCTCTGAGTAACTGGAAGGAACTTTCCCAAGAACAACTCGGAGAACTGACCCCAAGTCAAAGGTGCAGACCCAGCTGGTCTGGTCAAGCAGTAATCTCTCCACCAAGTCTTGGCGGTGCCAGAAAGACGAAATGTAGCAAAATCAACTCCATTGGACTCCACAATGCCCATGTTCCGAAGAACCTCATAACAACTGTCTAAATAATCCTGGGGATCCTCTGATGGTGCACCAGTAAATGTGGTAGTAAATAACTTGGTGAACCGATCCAACCTCCACAGAGCATCTGCGGACATGGCTGCTCCCTCAACTGCTGGTGCCACAATGCCCGACTGAACTACTCCGGCCGTCTGAGGTGCTGGAGTCTGGAATTGAGTGGCAAACTGCTCTTGCATATGAATAGCAGGAGTCTGGGTTCCTCCCCCAGCCTGAGATCAAGATGGTGCAGTAGGAAGAAGGCCGGCCTGAGCCACGCTCTCCATGAGTCCCACTAAGCGGACTAGATCATCCTGAAGTCTTGGGGTGGCAATGAACCCCTCTGGGACCTGAGTCGGTCCAACTGGGACTGTCAGAGTAGGAACCTCGCCGGCAAAGTCTACCTGTGGGTCCTCTACTGGAGCTGCTGCCCTAGTTCTGCCTCGGCCTCTAGCACGGCCTCGGCCTCGGCCCCTCGTAGGAGCTGTAATAGGAGGATCAGGCTGCTGGTCGGTCGATGAGGAAGCACGCGTTCTCGCCATCTGCGAGAGAGTAAAATAGAGACTCAATTAGCATTCATAATTCCATTGGCACGACAGAGAATGAAAGATGTGAAGTTATTCCTAACTTTGCAGCCTCTGGGGGATAAGTACAGGCGTCTCCGTACCGATCCCTCAGACTCTACCAAGTTTGTCCGTGAGCTGTGAGACCTAAGCAACCTAGGGCTATGATACCAACTTGTCACGACCCAAAATTCCCACCTTCATGCCATGACTGCGTCTAACATTGAACCCGCTAGACAAGCCAACGTTTGAACTAAATAAAACTTATTAACAACAAATACGAACAAGATAACCAAGGCTTCGATGGCCCACCATATAAAATTTTAACAAAATAACCCAAAATACAACATAGCACTTTTCGAAATAAAAACCCATAAACGAAATCCCAGAACTGGTGTCACATACTCACGGACTATCTAAGAGATTACTACAAGCAAACGGTTTGAAATAAGTACATAAGACTGTCTTTGAAATACAAGGTAACACAGAGCTGAAAGTGGAAAGTAAAAGGTGACGTCAAGGCCCACGAACGTCTGCGGGTCTACCTCGAGTCTCCTGTGTGACTGAATGAGATGCTTCGATCATCACACCAAGTTCCAAGAACTATATAAGAAATGATGGAAAGGGAATGTGAACCGAATAATTAAATTGATATGTTTATGTCCTAGAGTGAGATGGCTTAGCCGATCGGGACGATATCGGACTCCATGTTGTACACATGGTAGTATTTGCATCGAAAATATGATATTGGTGATGTCTCACTGTTTCAAGTGAAATGGCTTAGCCGATCGGGCCGAGATCGGACTCCATGTGAAAACGACATGGTGGTATTATGAAATATGATGCTGATGATGTCTCACTTGGGATGGCTTAGTCGGTCGGGCCGAGACCGGACTCCGTGTAAAAGACACGGTGGCATTATAAAATTGTGGCACATGGCTTTAAAGGACTACTATTCAAAAGATGGAATAACGGATTAAGAAACCATAGTGACCCTTGTTTGTGTTCCCCCTATTTCTGTGAAATGTTACCTGATGTAGCTAATTGCATTTCTACATGTTTGCTATTTGTTCTATCTAGAATAGAGTTTTTTCTTACATACTAGTCCTATTCAATGGTACTAACGTCCCTTTTGTCGGGGGCGCTACATCTTCTTATGGATGTAGGTGGCTCAGTAGCTGGTAGCGGTGATCGCAGGTAGCAGTGCCTTCTCTTTCTCTCCACATCAGTCTTGATGAGCCCCATTTCTTTTCGAGGTTATGTATAGAATATGTCACATTTCTTTTGTTTATGTTGTTACGCTTTGAGGTATAGCCGGGGGTTGTCGCCGGCAGGGTCACTTTGTCTTTTTTCCCCCCATCTTTAGAAGCTCCGTAGACAGATTGTGGGTGGTGTCGGGTACTAAACAAATTAGAACTAGAAATGTTGTTATCATGAAGAATGTTCCCTTCGTATCTATTAGTTGTAATATTCTGGATATTATTATTGAAACTGCTAATGAAAACAAAATGGAAGTTTATGAAAATATTATAAAGTATGATTGATAGAATTTATCTCTTAATTATTCATAAATTAGTTTGGGTAGAATGAAACCTAAGCGGCTTGCTCAGTCAGGTTTACTCGGTTGAGCGCCGGTCGTGCTCCCTGGTTTTGGGGCATGACAAAAATCCTTCGCATAATATCCAAGAAATTAAGAACAAAACACCATATCTTCAAAATGGGCCTTAAGAACGCTTCAGAATTCGACAAATCTCTTAAAAATTGAAGACCCTTTTAAACTCTTGAAATCTAGCATTTTCTCTGTTGTTCTTCGCCGAACGTCTGTTGAATGCAGATGGTGTTTTTTGGGATATCTCTTCTGAAAAAGATATCTAATATTATGTATCCAATGCAATTATATATCAGACAAAGATTAAAAACCCAAAAATTCTTCGCTATCACTGTGCTTTGAAAATCTATTCGAGAATGTATTAACTGGTCCAGAAAAAGGGACCGGTTTCAAGCAGAAAGTCGTCGACGTCGAGCTTTGAGAAGTAAAAATGTTCCCTGGAGAAGAGTTGAATGTGTCACCAATTTACGGGGAGAGTACTTCTTTCGGAATGGATTATCCGTAAACTGCAATGAAAATTTTCTGAAAGTTGGTGCATGCAAAATCTTGTAAGGAATTTGAAGAAGATTAATTGTTCTTAATAGTAACTCTATTCAATTGGCGGTAAATAATGCACATCTGTATGGTCCCGTCCTTCTTTTACATAAAAATCAGGGGTGCACCCCAAGGCGACACACCCAACCTGACAAACCCCTTCGCTAGCAACTCCTCAAGCTGTTCTTTCAACTCCTTAAACGTTTTTTGGAGCCATGCGTTATGGTGGAATAGAGATAGGCTGGGTACCAGGCGCCAAATTGATACACAAATCGATATCATGATCCGGTGGCATGCCTGGTAGATCAGAAGGAAACACATCGGAGAACTCCCGCACCATGGGAATTGAATCAATCGTGGGAGTCTCTACAACAATATCCCTGATGTGATGACATCCAAATCCACTACTAAGAAGTAAATTGACACGGTCGCATAAAATATAATATACCTAACTATGAGTTTGGGTCGAATCCCACAGAGAACAATATGTAGGAGATTAGGCGTGTAAGAGAATTATCACTTATTATGCTAAGCCAAACACTTAGAAACATTTTGAGAAAATATTTATAACTAAATGCAAGAATATAAACTAACCTAGAAAGCAAGTAAAAAATGATCAATTGTAACAACCTGACCAGTCGTTTTGCGTTTTATAACCCTGTGCCCCTAAATGAGACTTCTTGTAGTTTCTTTTACTGATTTATGACTTGCGGGGACGGGTGGTTCAGGATTTGGAGGAGTTTGGAGTGGTATAGGAACACTTGGTTCCCTAAGGTTGGCCTTAAAGACCAAGTTTGACTTTGGTCAATATTTTTAGTAAACGACCTCGGAATCAAGATTCGAAGGTTACGGTAGGTTTGTATGATGATTTTGGCCTTGGACGGGTTTTGGATGGCCGGGGAGCGCTTCGACGCCTAATAGCGAATAAGAATTTCCTTAAGTTCAAATTGAGGTTTGGAACGTGTTTTTGTGTTATCGAGGTCCGAACGGAATTCCGAGACCAAGAATAGTTTCGTTATGTCATTTATGACTTGCTTACAAAATTTGGTTTCATTCCGAGTAGTATAGGTAGGTTCGGCGTAATGAACGCAAATTCAAGAACTTAAAGTTCTTAAGTTTGATCCAATAGGTTTTGGGGTATGATTTTTAGATTTAGTGTTGTTTTGGACGTTCCGAAGGCTCGAGCGAGTCCATATTATGATTGTTGGTATATTTGGACGGGGTCTCGGGTGGGACCGTATGCCATTCAAGCATCGAGCGAGGCAAAAACCAGCCTTAAATGACTACTGGTGCACTAGATCTAGTGCGACCGCACCTGCAGAGGGCTAGCCGCAGGTGCGAGACCACTTCTGCAGTCCCAGCCTCGTAGGTGTGACCCCCAGGTGGTGTTGCCCATTTCCACATGTGTGGATCATTTTTCTCAGAAGCGGAGCCGCAGGTGCGGACTCAGCTCCGCAGGTACGATGCCAAGCCCCCCCTTCCCCTCCTCTGCAGATGCGAGATTTTTCTCGCAGCTGCGAGGCCGCAGGTGCGGTCCTAGGGCCACAGGTGCGAAAAACCTGTAGGCAGTGAAGTTGTTTTAAATACGGAACATGGCCGTTTTTGAACACCTTTCTTCTTCCTTGGACGATTTTGAGAGCATGAAAAGGAGATAATCGACCTAGCTATTGTAAGGTAAGTAATTCCTATCATAAATTTAGCTTAGTGCTTAAATTCCTAGGTATATTAACACTTTAAATGAGTAGAAATCATGGGTTAGAGTAAAACCTAGATTTTTTATGAATATGAGAGAATTACCAACTAACTAGTTATGGAATCATATAAAAACTATATAATATTGATCCTTAGGCTATGGGTGATTGTTTCCTTTGAAAATTTCCAGAATCCGAGCATGCGGGCCCGGGGGTGTATTTTGGCATTTTGTAATTTAGGATGAAATAATCACTTAAATAGGAGAATTTCATACTTTTGAGTATAGATTGATTCATTTATGCAATATTTGGCTAGTTTCGAGTCCTTGGGCGACGAATTTGGAGTTTCGGGCGCGTTCTTGACCCGAGAAGTAGACTTGACACGAGGTAAGTCTCCTTTCTAACCTTGTAAGAGGGAATTGTCCCCATAGGTGAAATAAACGATTTATGTGATTAATTGCGGGGACTACGTACGTACAATGTGACGAGAGTCCGTGCGTAGTGACTATTCTTGTTATGTCTGGGTAGATAGGTTCACACCATGCCTTGTGAATTTCATAAATTACTATATGCCTTGTAATTTCCTTCGTATGCAAATTTTTTTCATGAAGCTCTCTTGATAAGTGTTTTCATACGAATCATTATTATTATGGAAAACAGATTTAAATAAAAATGTTATGTTTATGTGTGACCGCTTCACAATATGTATATTCTGCGAGCGGAGTGAATCTTTCCACTACTCTCATGGGAGCGGGTCGTACGCCACGGAAGGTTAATAGATGCATATATGGTTCACGCCGTTCGACCCTCCGATAGTGCATATTTACTATTATGTTGTCCCAAACCGTACCTTCTCATATATTGTGCGCATGTTGCTTGTTTGATATTATTCATGACTTAAACTGTTAAATGACTTGAAATGATAGATTTGAAATTTGTATGTTAGAGTTTCGACTCGAAGTAGGTTTCATGACATGCTAGATGTTCACTGTTCTATTATTCATGTGTACTTGTTACTCTCTTAAAGTTATACACAAAATTATACTATTTGGACCCTAGTAAGTGTCAAGTCGACCTCTCGTCACTACTTCTTCGAGATTAGACTGGATACTTACTGGGTACATATTATTTTATGTACTCATGCTACACTCTGTACTTAATTGTACAGGTTCTGAGGCAGGTGCATCTGGGTATCAGTCCGGAGCTCGTTCCTGATTTTTACCTGGTCGAGGCTTCTCGGTGAGCTGCTTTCCCTGACGACTTCCAGCAGCACCTTGGAGTTTTTCTTCTTTTGTTATATGTATCTATATCTTCCTCAGACAGTAGGACAAACTTGTATTCGTTTTGGATTCTCACCCTACTAGATTCATGTAGACTTGTGACACTAGTTCCTGGCACACACGTTAGTAGACATTATTTTGGGCTGTAAATATTAATTATGACTTTCATGGCTATTTCTGTTTAAAATTGCCTAAGTTATTCGTTTTGCTTAATGTCTTAAATATAATCAAGTAAGTATTGGAAATATTTTGGTAATTAAATGAAACTCGTTAGTAAATCGATGTTGGCTTGCCTAACAACGGTGTTGGGCGCCATCGCGACCTGATTTAGGATTTAGGTCGTGACAACATGGTATCAGAGCTCTAGGTTCACGTAGGTCTCACAAGTTACGGGCAAACCCAATAGAGTCTTGCGGATCGGTGTGGAGACGTCTGTATTTATCTTTGGGAGGCTATATGGTGTTAGGAAATCTCTCTTTATTCACCATCTATCATACAGCTGATGCTATACTGAATCTCACTCTTCTATTCTTTCACAGATGGTGAGGACACACGCTACCCCCGTCATCCGAGGTCGTGGCAGAGGTCAGGGGAGGGCAGCGACCCGAGGTAAGGGACAAGAGCGTCCCAGAGGTGTTCTAGTTGCACCACTAGCGGATCCCATTATTGAGGAGCAAGGGGAGGTGCCTCCAGAGGATCCTGCCCCGTTGGACTTTATGACGGCGCCAGGATTCCAGGAGGTCATGGGCCGTATGATGCGGTTCATGGACACCATGACCCAGGATGGTTTATTTCCACTGGATCCTGCCACATCTCAGGCAGGAGAACCCATACCCCTACTGCTCAGGCTGCAGGTAATGCATTAGCAGTATATCAGACCCCGGGTACACTGCCCGTGGGCGGGGCCCAGCCAGTAGCAGCAGCACCTGAACCTAGACCAGCTGCAGACGGCGATCCGCAGAAGCTACTGTATAAATGGACCAGATTGCACCCCCCTGTCTTCGGAGGTGAGCGTCATGAGGACGCACATGACTTTATTGATAGGTGCAGGGACATACTACACAACATGAGGATACTGGAGTCCCATGGAGTTGATTTCACTACCTTCCAGTTAGAGGGTAGGGCCCGCAGATGGTGGCAATCCTATATACTTGGTAGACCAGCAGATTCTCCTCCCCTCACTTGGGAGCAGTTCACCCAGTTGTTCCTGGACAGATATATCCCACCCTCTGAGAGGGAATAGCTGCGGTACCAATTTGAGCAGTTGGAGCAAGTTTAGATGTCAGTGCATGACTACGAGGCTAGGTTTTTTGAGCTGTGTCGTCATGCCCTCATGATACTTCCTACTGATGCAGAGAGAGTGCAGAGATTTGTAGCTGGGTTGCACTCAGGTATTAGGTCCAACATGGCTCGAGAGGTGGAGATGGGGACTCCTTATCAGCTTGTAGTCGAGATTGCTCGCCGGATTGAGGGTTATCGATCGAGGGGCAGAGAGAAGAGTCAGCACGATAAGAGAGCTAGATTTTTTGGGAATTTCAGAGGTGCTCCAGCCAGGGGTAGAGGTCAGCTCGGTAGGGTCCATCCTAGTAGGACTCCATATTCAGCACCCCCACCACCTCCCCTGGGTGTCCCGGCGAGGCCTTATTTCAGTGCTATACCAGAGAGTTCTTACCGCCTGCCAGCTATTTAGGGTCCCTCCGGCGGATATCCTGGTCATCAGGGGTCTTCCAGCCCTTACATCAGTGCTAGGCCAGAGGGTTCACATCGCCCTCAGGCTATTCAGGGTTCTTCTTCAAGGAAGCAGTCCATGCTACGAAGAGGTTGTTATGAGTGTGGGGATCCATGCCATATGAAGAGGTATTGGCCCAAGCTTCGGGGCAAGGCAGTTCAGCAGGGTCACTAGCCTATGAGGTCAGCACCAGCGGTTCGGCCACCTAGAGGTGGAGGGCAGGTCGGTAGTGGTCGTCCTAGAGGTGGAGGCCAGGCAGGGGGAGCCCAGTCAGCTCCTGTTTATTCCGGTGGAGGTCAGTCATTCGGTGCTCATGCCAGATTCTATGTTATTCCGGCCAAATCAGATGCAGTGGCCTCAGATGCCGTGATCACATGTATTATTTCAGTATGCGGTAGAGATGCCTCAGTATTATTTGATCCAGGATCAACTTATTCATATGTATCAGCTTTGTTTTCTCATTTCCTGGATATTCCTCGTGAGTCCTTGGGTACTTATGTTTATGTGTCCACTCATGTGGGCGATTTTGTGGTTGTGGACCTGATTTATTGGCCCTGTGTGGTTACATTCTGTGGGTTCGAGACCGGAGCGGACCTCCTATTGCTTGATATGTTTGATTTTGAGGTCATCCTGGGCATGGATTGGCTATCTCCTTATCATGTTGTCCTAGATTTCCATGCAAAGACTGTTACTCTAGCCATGCCCAAGTTGCTGAGACTGGAGTGGAGGGGTTCCTCAGTTAGTGCAGCTAGCCGGGATATTTATTTCCTGAAGGCTCGACATATGGTCGAGAAGGGTTGTTTGGCTTATCTTGCTTATATGTGGGACACCACCGCCGAGTTTCCACAATTGATTCAGTGCCAGTAGTTTGAGAGTTTGTTGATGTATTCCCTTCAGACCTTCCAGGCATGCCACCGGACTGTGACATCGATTTTTGCATTGACATAGCTCCAGAAACCCAGCCTATATCTATTCCCCCAGCCCGTATGGCTCCAAAAGAATTGAGGGAATTGAAAGAACAACTTGAGGAGTTGTTGGATAAGGGGTTTATCAGACCGAGCGTATCGCCTTGGGGTGCTCCAGTGCTATTTGTGAAGAAGAAGGATGGGACTATGCGGACGTGTATTGATTACCGCCAGTTGAACAAGGTCACCATCAAGAACAAGTACCCGTTGTTGATCGGCTCTCACTCACACTACTATTAGAGTAGGAAGATAAGGGTCGGTGCAGCTTTTACCTGAAAGTTCGGGATCGATTCCTCAGAGAGTTATTATTTTGAGTCGAGTTTCTACGTAATCTAATAGTGTTTCGTGTTCTTGATTACACTTCTCCTAATTTTGGGTTTTGTATTATAACTATGATTTAGGCTACTATAATTGCAATTAAGCTAACTATTATCTTTTTGGGTTGTTTTCTAATTAGATAAAGGCACTAGGGTTATGACTTTTACCTAGGCGGGTAATCAGCGGGTTCTAATTTCTAAAGCAAAGATGTTGTTCAGGGAATTATGATATAACCAATGCCCAACGTTACACACTCTATACCTCTCGGTAGTTTGAGTGGTATTTCCCTAATTGCCTTTCTCAAGGTCAATTGGGTATCAAATTTGCACAAGCAATTTAAGCTCAAGTAGGGTTTTACTCTCTCGAGGTTTAACCCGTTAATTGGGACTATCAATTCTCATGATTTCGTCCCAATTCCTTGTTGGGTTGATTTTCTAGAATCAAGTCCTCTTTCTCAAGAAGGACCCAAGTCAATTGAACACCAATTAGTATTTACAACCACTAAATTTAACAATAAAACCACAAATCAACCCAAATATCTATCATCCATAAACATCTAAGCCCTAATTTAGAGAACCCGTTAATTACCCACACTAGCGTTGAGCCACAACCCTAGCTAATGGGTTTAGCTACTCATAATCAATGAAGAAATCAAAGAATTAGATGAAGCAAAACCCATGTAATGGAATTATAGAATAAAACTGAAGGATTCAATGTTGAAAACTAGCTAAAATTACAAACACTTGCTGTAGAAAAATGCCCACGAGCTCCCAAAATATGTCTGATACAAATCTTAACCTAAAAAAATATCAAAACAAGCTATTTATATTTAGCCGAAAATTTCGGACAAAAATGCCCATGCGGGGTCACTCTGGACCACGCCAAATGGACCGCGGCCGCGGTGAGGCTATTTGGCTTCACAAATTTGGGCTCTGAACTTGGCCACCGCGGTCCACATAAAATGGACCGCGGTCGCGGTGGCTTCAACGCGGACCGCGGTCCACGGTAGTCTTCTAGACTTCAAATGCTGGGTCTCTAAATCTCTTGACCGCGGACCGCATAAAATGGACCGCGGTCCACGTTGGTCTTCGTCTTCAAAATCCGGTTCTCTGGATCTCACCACCGCGGTCCGCGGATAATGGACCGCGGTCCGTGATGGTATTTTCCTTGGGACAGCACTCTCTGAACCTTACCACTGCGGATCGCATAAAGTGGACCGCGGTCCGCGGTGGTCAATTGAACTTGGCTTTTGGTTGTTCTTGGTACTTGTGTAAGTTTCACTCCATATTGAGCAGGTCTTTGACTATTTGTCATCCTTTTTGGCTAAACCCTGCAACAAGCACAACACGTAAGCCTTTGGGACTATTTTGTGTACAATTGCATCCAAAACTTATGCAAGATAGAGTGTAAAACAAGGTAAAATCCCTAGTTATCAACTCCCCCAAACTTAAACTTTTGCTTGTCCTCAAGCAAACAAAATAAGCCCTACCCCTTTTTGAGTAATTCCAAGAAAATTTAGTTGTTCTAAGGTAACCTCTTCTAGCATCAATTGAGACCAACAATTGCCCTCAATGCAAATGAATCATTAACAACATTTGACCCTTTTAAAACCATGGATTTAAGTGCGACACAAGAGCATCAAGAGTTGACTCGACTCATCAACAAAATTCTTACTGTTACTTTGGTCATTGTGGAACCCAAACTCATACTCCTCACCTCTCCCTAAGCAAACCTCACTTTAAGATTGTAACACTCCGAACTAGAATAATGGGAGTTCACTCATCTCTCTCAAAGAAAAGACTCAAGTACGGCTCAAAGTACCATAGGCTTGCCCCTTATGTGAGTCACCACTAATGTAAGCTTCATTCTACTCAAGATCATATAGGACTTTTGTGGGAAAATGATGAAGGCTTTTGGTTAAAGGTACGAAATATTTGGTCAAGGTGAGTTCTTTCTTCCCTTAAGCACTTCATTTATATTATATTCTCTTGACTTCTTGAGTTAATTAGCTTTTTCTGAGGGGTTGGAGACACATACTGTCACGCGTTTTTGTTCATTTCAATCATTTTTCTCCTTTCTAAGAATTTCACACCTTTAATCTCTTTTCTTTCATTTATTCCCTTTATTTCTTCTAACTTGTTCATTCTTTTTGGCTTTTTGATTTTTCTTTTCTTTATTTTTTATTGCCTTTCCTTTTCTTCCTTTTTGTACCTTCTTTTTCACTTTGTTGCATTCCTCGTCTCTCCTCCAAACATACACTTTTGCCTTGTGCTAAGGGAAGAAAGGGTGCCAAGAGAGGGTCAAAATTGGTAAAGGCTTGTATCGTGGTTTTTGAAAGAAATAGGTCTAAGGCTCAAAAGGGTTGACTAAGGAAATTGTCATTGGTAGGATATGGAAATGTTCAAGTCACTTTTTGGATGAAGGAGAGCCTATAATCACATCTCAAGTCAAACTACACTTAGGATTTCGCCTAGACAAACATTCAAGGCAAGTTCTAGACTAATGGCACGGGACTTGGACTTGCAATTCAAATTATCACCACTCAAGCTATGGGATTGCTGAAGAAATAGAGTCGGGGGCCCACAACGACCTTAGCTATGATTTGAGCAACACAATGGTCTCGAAAAACCACTTGATGATTATCGGTCAACACAAGAGTCTCAAGATCACAACTTTCACCATCCTAAACACAACGATTTGTTTTTTACCATAGGATCAAAGGCAAGTGTGTTAGGCCCAAGTGAAGCTTTGCTTGAGGCACCTTTACCCACTAGCTATTATTTACAAAACTCAAAAAGAAAAACAGACTCAATCCGTTAAGAAGGTTGTCACACCATCCATCCTCGGGAAGAGCCACCCGGTTCACACAAATTTCACCTTTGGAAAGAACCGTGGCATTAAGAAAACCAAAGGCTTATTGCACGCGAAAAACTCAAAACAAGAAGCTACAAAAATAAAATAAGAAGCTATAAAAAGGAAAAATGCGGAAAGTAAAAATGCATAAAGTAAAATGAATATGTACAAGAGGGGATTTAGTCGAATATACATAAGGGAGGGATGAATATATACATTATAATTAACGTTATATACAGACCAAAAGTGAAAAATACGAAAAGTACTAGAATAGTAAACTTAGGTACATACCAAAGTCTAAAGAGAGCATAATAAAATAAAAAATAGTATTTGAATTATATAGTCATCCAAATCAACCAAAATAGGGCCACTTCCCCAACGAAAAGCTAGCATTGTCCTCAATGCTAACTTGCAAAATAAGCTTCACAAAAATAAGGAGAAAAAGAGTAAAGAGAAACTCCCTCTAGGCCCTCTGTCTATGTGGGATCCTCAGTGTGGGTCCCGGGGTCTGTGGACTGTGTGGGAACCTATGACTGGTCCTCAGAACCCTATGTCTCTAACTGGATCTGGACCTGAACCTGAACCTCCTATGTAGCCTGGGCCTGCACTGGCGGGTTTGCCAACTCTATCACAATACCATCTGTACGGGCAACACTCTCCTCTTCTTTGCTGGCCTCTCTCTCTCTGGCTCTAGCTCGGGCTGGGCACCACGATCCTGAAGTAGCAAGTCTAGTGGCAGGTGGTCCTCCTTAAGCTTATCGACCTCCTTCCTCAGCTTCTTCACTGACTCCTTGGATGCACGAGTCTTCTTTAGCCTCTTGGTCTCCTTTTCCAGACCCTTCAGTTCTTTCCCATGAGAATCCACAGCTTCTAGGATCAACTTCTGGTTGTTAAGGATTTTCTTCTGGTTGGTCAGAAGTTCCTTGAGAGTATCCTCAATGGACTGGGTTACGTGTGGTGGAGGGGGTGTAGCCTAGGCTGCCACAGACGAAGAAAGTACAGACAGCTTAGAAGTAGCTGCCTACATCACGTTGTTGATACTGACAAGGGACTGGCTCAGTTTGTGGGCAGTCAGAGGAAATGCCCGTGATGCAGGAATGCCTGGGGCTGCTGAAGTGGAGGGACCTGGAGCAATGTATGGGATGGCTGACTCGGGCTGAGAAGATTCCACTACAACCACTGGCTCTTCAGACTGGCCAGTGGAAGCAATGGATTTACCTTTGAATTTCTTGCACTTTGGGTTGTCATCACTCTGAAGGTTGTACCAAGAGAACGGAGCTTTGGACTTCACCTTCACGTCAAACTTCCTCTTGTCTGCTCCTTGATCTTCAAAGTACATGGTTAGAAAGTTTAGGAAGGGGTAGGCTCTATCATTTTCATTCACTACCCGAGTAATAACACTTGACATAACATTCCCGACATTGATCGGGTATCCTGCCATGATAGAAGCAATCAACACAGCCCGCCGGAGAGGAATAGAATTATCATAGAAGGTGGGGTGTAGCCTGCTACACACAAATATTTCCCCCCCTTTTGCCTCAAAGTTCAGTTTTCGCCGTAGAATCACCTTCCCTATTTGCAGCCAATCAGGGGTTTCACCTGGGATGGCCAAGTGCTACGCTAGCCAATGACGGGCCTCATCTCCCGCATTAACTTCTCTAAGTATTCTGTCTCATCTTCATCATCAAATTCCAGATATGTGTTCAATGCAGCCCCATCAAAAGGCACCGTCGGATTTCTCACCTTGGTTGCCTTGGAGTCCTTTTTCAGATAAGTCAGGCTTGTGTTAAACTCCTTGACAAGGTGTTCATTAGCATCCAGCAAAAATCAAGTGAAGTAATCCCAACCATTTCTCTCCCTGAATTGTCTTCTCACATTGGGGTTGAGTGGCAATAGATCCTTGATGATGCACCTGTGCTCCGGTATCACTTTCCTCTCCGTCCACCATTCCCGGAATCTATGAAAGGCTGGCTCACTCACGAATCTGTCTTGCCAAGCTTTAGGCTTCCTTGTTCTCTCCATTCCCCCAGCTTGGGGTTCACCCTCTGTTTGGGGTTCTTCTGCTGGTTCTTCATCCCCGGGGTTTTCATCTGACAGGGAAGTTGTGGGTGAGGTGGAGTCTTCACGATCACTCCCTACAGCTGAGCCTTCAGACGACTCAGAATGGGCTGATGCTTGGGCGGGGGGGAGTCAGAGGGCTCATTGGTCAACCTAAACCTCTCCGGAAAGTCTGGGTAGTGCTCTGGTATGGATATTGAAGACTCTCTTCCAGAGGGTACATACTCACTTCCCGATTGGAAAGCAGCTATATCCATGGCCCGGATTCCTTTTCTTGTCTCTTTAATAGCTTGTCGGACTTTAGGGACCAATTTGATTGTCCCTTGGCTTTTCCCCCGGGAAGACTCTCCCTTGCCACTTGGTTTTCGACCACCTCCTCTTGATTGGAGCATAATCTGCAAGGTGAATTCATGTACAATTTGTTAGTATTCAGCAGTGCATAGATTGGAGAAAAAAAAAAGAATCAGATACAGAGAAATGAGTTGCAGAAGCTAGGACAGCGGACCTTACAAAAAGAACCGCGGTCCACGGTGAGGTGGGATCAGACTACCAACCTCTATGAAGCAGGACACCGCGGACTGCATAAAAGCGACCACGGTCCGCACTCAGGCATCGCGGACCACACAAAGTAGACCGCGGTCCGCGGAGAAGTGGGGTTCAGACTACCCACTTTTCTGAAGTTAAGCACCACGGACCGCGTAAACACGACCGCGGTCCGCACTGGGCCACCGCAGATCACACAAAAAGGCACCGCGGTCCGCGGTCATCAAATGAGACTAGTAACCTTTAAAGCATCGCGGACCACACTCATTGCAAAACTAGGGTTCCAATTTTAATTGTTAATACAAGTTCAAATGAACATACTGTTGAAACCCTAGGTTTTTAATCAGTGAAATTAACTACAAAGGGTCTAAATTGCACATTATGAACAAAACCTAACATGGTTAATGGATTAAAGAAGGAAAAAGGGAGAAAAAGAGAAGAAATTATACCAACTAAACAAGGGAATAATAAAATTAAGAAGTTATGGAATCAAAATTACACTTACTAGATGTGGGATGAAGATTAGTTTAATGAAATGAACACTTGAAAGTATGAAGATTGATGCACAGGTAAAATTTCACTGTGGACAGTCAAAGTGCGTAAAGTGTAAAATAAAGCCCTGAGGCCCTTTTTATAGAGTTGGGCTTGGGACCCACTGTACCTACCCACCGCGGACCGTGTAAAATTGATTGCGGTCCGCGGTCCTTCAGCTTACTAGGAAACTTGTGTTTGGCCACCATGGTCCGCGAAAAATCAACCGCGGCCGCAGTGGTTCACCGCGGTCCGCGAAAAAGGGTACCACGACCGCATAGAATCGATCGCGGTCCGCACTGCCAACTTCAGAGAGCTGGAATTTCTACACTTAGCTTTTTACCCTGCATCAAAATAATCCTACAACATTCCAACACTAGTTAGTCCAAAAACGAGTCATATACTACCAAGAAAATCAAAGAACAACAAAAATAAAGACACATGGGTTGCCTCCCAAGAAGCGCCTGATTTAACGTCGCGGCACGACGCATGTTACCATTTTCAATTGAGCTTCATCAAAGACACCACGTGGCTATCTTCAAATTTCCCAAGGTAGTGCTTGCACCGGTGCCCATTCACTCGAAAAATCTCCCCATTTTTGTTCTTGAGATGGAGAGCACCAAAGGGAGTAACCAATACAACTTCAAACGGGCTACTCCATTTTGAATTGAGTTTGCCCGGAAAGAGACAGATTCTAAAATTGAAAAGAAGCACCAAGTTTCCCACCTTGAATTCCTGTTCTTTGGCATACTTGTTATGAAGGTACTTCATTTTGTCTTTGTACAAGGAGGATCTAGTGTAAGCATGAAATCTGAACTCATCTAACTCATTCAAGTGATCAACTCTGAGATTAGCAGCTGTGTCCCAATCCAAATTCAACTTTTTCAAAGACCAAAGTGCCTTATGCTCCAACTCCACCGGAATATGACAAGCCTTTCCATACACCAACCGATAAGGTGACATACCGATTGGGGTCTTGAAAGCGGTCCGGTAGGCCCAAAGAGCATCATCAAGCTTCCGGGACCAATCAGTCTGGTTAGCATTCAATGTCTTGGCCAGTATATTCTTGATTTCATGATTAGACACTTCCACTTGGCCACTTTCTTGAGGATGGTACGGGGTAGACACCTTGTGATTGAATCCATACTTCGATAACAAAGAATCAAAGGCCCTATTGCAAAAGTGAGACCCCCCATCACTGATGATTGCACGGGGTGTCCCAAATCTTGTGAAAATATGCTTCTTCTAAAAATCAACCACACTCCGGGCCTCATTATTGGGCAAAGCCACGGCCTCAACCCATTTTGAAACGTAGTCCACCGCCACGAGTATGTAAGTGTTTCCACAAGAGCTCACAAATGGCCCCATAAAGTCAATACCCCATACATAAAAAATGTCCACCTCTAGGATAGTATTAGAGGCATCTCATCTCTCTTGGATATGCCACCCATTCGTTGGCATTCATCACATCGCTTCACCAACTCACTAGCATATTTGTATAAGGTAGGCCAAAAGAAACCACAACTTAGAACTTTTTAAGCGGTCTTTGCCCCTCCATGATGACCACCATAAGGTGAGGAGTGGCAAGACTCAAGAATCGACCCTTGTTCCTCTTCGGGCACTCGCCAGATGACCCCGTCAGTGCAAATCTTGAATAAGTATGGTTCATCCCAATAGAAATCCATGCTATCCCTCCTAAGCTTCTTCCTTTGGTTAGAAGAGAACTCAAAAGGAACAACACCAGTGACAAGAAAGTTGGCAATGTCCACGAACCATGGAATTTGATGCATTGACATAGACAAAAGTTGTTCATCGGGGAAACTGTCATTAATTTCAAGCTCATCACAAGGTCGACCTTGTTCCTCCAATCGAGAGAGATGGTCGGCCACTTGGTTTTCACTTCCTTTTCGATCAACAATCTCTACGTCAAACTCTTGAAGTAACAACACCCACCGCATGAGTCTCGCTTTGGAGTTCTTTTTTTGTCATGAGATACCAGAGTGCCGCATGGTCAGTGTGAACTATGGCCTTGGCACCCATGAGATAAGGACGGAATGTCTCCATCGCAAAGACTATTGCCAATAACTCCTTCTCAGTGATAGTGTAATTCATTTGGGTCGAGTTCATTGTTTTGCTAACATAATAGATAGGGTGAAAGATTTTGTTCACCCTCTGGCCCAACACCGCCCCCACAGCCACATCACTAGAGTCGCACATAAGCTCAAAAAGAGAGCTCCAATTAGGCACGGTGATAATAGGAGTTGTGGTGAGCTTGTGCTTCAACAATTCAAAAGCACTCATGCAATTCTCATCAAAGTGAAATTTGGCATCTTTCTCTAATAAATTGCACAAAGGATTGACCACTTTAGAGAAGTCCTTAATGAAACACCAATAGAACCCGGCGTGCCCAAGGAAGCTCCGGACTCCCTTAACCGAAGTTGGAGGTGGAAACTTAGAAATCACTTCAATTTTTGCTTTGTCCACTTCAATACCATTCCTCGAGATTTTGTGACCCAACACTATTCCTTCTTCCACCATAATGTGGCATTTTTCCTAGTTTAGCACTAGGTTGGTCTCTTCACAGCGAGCGAGGACTTTGTCAAGATTGCTCAAACACTCATCGAAGGAATCCCCAACTACACTGAAGTCATCCATAAACACCTCGAGGAAGTCTTCAACCATATCTGTAAAGATCGCCATCATGCACCGTTGAAAAGTTGCGGGTGCATTGAAAAGACCGAAAGGCATCCGGGAGAAGGAAAAAGTACTATAAGGACATGTGAAAGTGCTCTTCTCTTGATCCTCCAGGGCAATCAAAATCTGATTATAATCTGAATATCCATCCAGAAAGCACTAGAAAACCCGACCCGCAAGCCTATCTAACATTTGATCCAAGAAGGGCAAGGGAAATGGTCCTTACGGGTAACTTTGTCGAGCTTGCGATAATCCATACACACCCGCCATCCTGTGGCCGTTCTCGTTGGAATGAGTTCATTTTTATCATTTTGGACCATCGTCATTCCACCCTTCTTGGGAACACATTGGACCGGAGAGGTCCAAGCGCTATCCGAAATTGGGTAGACAACCCTTGCATCAAGCCGTTTAATGATTTCTTTCTTCACCACCTCTTTCATTGCCTCGTTGATCCTCTGTTGGTGTTATATGGAAGGCTTTGATACATCCTCCAAGATGATTTTGTGCATGCAATAAGTGGGGCTTATTCCCCAAATGTCCTCAAGAGTCCATCCTATTTTCCTCCTCCTCATTCGCACATTTAAAGTTGAGTCTACCTGCAATTGGGTTTGGAAAGAGGAAAGAATGACAGGAAAAGTGCGAGAGGGACCAAGATATTCATACCTGAGGTGGGAGGGTAGTGGTTTCAACCCCAAAGTTGGGGGCTCTTCAATTGAAGGCTTTGTTTGAGGAGTCTTCCGGTTCTCCAAGTCCAATGATAGCTTTCGGGGACCATAGGAGTAAGAGCCCATGCCTTGAAGGGCATTGGTACTTTCAAAAAAACCATCTACCACGGGTTCCTTGTGGTTCAATAAGGCAGCCTCCACTGGATCATCAACATGAATCATAGAGCTTGCATCACCAATAATCACCTCAGTGACGAGGTCCATGAAAGAGCATATTTCTGTACTGTTGGGCTGCTTCATTGATTTACACACATGGAACACCACTTTTTCATTGCCCACTCGGAAAGTGAGCTCCCCGGATTCCACGTCAACTAAGGCCTAACCCGTTGAAAGGAAAGGCCTTCCCAAAATAATGGGGACCTTATAATCCACTTCGCAGTCCAATATGACAAAATCCGCGGGCAAAATAAATTTGTCCACCCGCACCAACACATCATCAATTATCCCTAGGGGCCTCTTCATCGACCTATCTGCCATTTACAAACACATGGAGGTCGCCCTAAGTTGCCCAATCCCCAATGTCTTAAATACTGAGTATGGCATCAAATTTATACTCGCTCCAAGGTCACACAAGGCTTTAGGAAAATCCGCACTCCCGATTGTGCAAGGAATTGTAAAAGCTCCCGGGTCTTCAAGTTTTGGTGCCATTGAATGTACTATGGCACTCACTTGGTGAGTCATATTAATGGTTTCACACTCCATGGACCGTTTCTTAGTGACTAAGTCCTTCATGAACTTAGCATACCCGAGCATTTGTTCCAAGGCTTCAACCAACGGGACATTGATGGAAAGTTTCTTCATCATATCAATAAACTTCTTGAATTGAGTCTCTTGCTTTTGTTTCACCAACCTTTGAGGGTATGGAGGAGGGGACCTAGGCAATGGTGCATTGTCTTGTGGGACCACCTCTTCCGACATATCAATCATGTATTCCCTAGATGGGTTCACGTCCCTTTGCAAATCCTCTCCATTATCGTGGATATCAATTCTCACCTCACTAGTAGTTGGATCTTCACCACTTGCTCAACTTAAATTGGTAACTCATCATGGGGAAATTCATCATCATCATCAACAATTCGCTTTTGCCTAGAAGTACTTGTTTCACCATCTTTTCCACTTCTCGTGGTCACCGCCATGGCGTGACCGGTATTATTATTGTTCCCACTCTTGGGGTTCACCACCGTATCACTCGGTAGTGCACCCTTTGGGAGTGTGTTTAAGGCATGAGAAATTTGGCCCATTTGTACTTCAAGGTTCCTAATGGAGGTGTTGTGAGAGGCCAACTGAGCATCGGAGTCCGCATTTCGCTCCATCATCTACTTGAACATTTGTTGAATTCTTCCCATATCATTTCTTGATGATCTTTGTCCTTGAGATTGGTACGGTGGTGGATTGCTTGGTTGTTGGTACATCGGGGGCCTTTGAGAGCCTGACCCCCGGTTACCATTACCACCCCAATTGTTGTTATTATTGCCTCCGCTCCAATTATTATCATTGTTGTTCCCCCATTGTTGGTTATTGTTGTTCCCCCAATTTCGTGAATTGTTGTTATTGCTCCAATTTCTTTGTCTTTGATTACCCCAACTTTGATTGTTGCCTTAGTTTCTCCAATTTTGATTGTTGCTTTGATTGTTCCCTTGACTTTGGTAGTTATTGTCATACATAACATCTTCTTCTTGATCATCATATGGTTCTTCTTCACTATACCCACTCGGTCCTTGGTCACTTTGATCATTGTTGCTTTGCTTAGGATTTCCCCGAGGTCTTCTTTGGTTCACTCCCTCCATGGAATTAACTTGCTTTGGCCTTTGTAATTGTTGAAGCTGGGCCTTTGCAAGTTGGTTCATAGTGGTCGTGAGCTCGGAAATTGCTTGCCCCTGTTCTTGAAGTTCTTTGTGAAGACTATTGACACCGGTCTCACCCTGAGGTACGTTTGCTCTACTTTTCTAAGCTGACGATGTGTCAGCTTTCTCATCTAATACCTCACATACCTCGGGGTAAGTCAATTTCAAGAAGTTTCCACCGGCTAACTGATTGACCACACATTGATTGACAGTCTTTATCCATCGGTAGAAAGTCTGCTGGATCATGGCTTTAGTCATGTCGTTGTTTGGATATTCCTTAACCATGGTCCGGTATCTCTCCCATATCTCATGCAAAGGCTCGTTGGGTTCTTGCTTAAAGGCCAAGATTTCATCTCTGAGCGCCGCAATATGACTTGGGGAGAAACATTTAGTAATAAACTTGTCTGCGAGCTCATCCCAAGTAGATATTGAGTGGTTGGGAAGCCGCTCGAGATAATCAAGAGCCTTCCCTCAAAGATAGAAGGGGAATGACCGAAGTCTTAATGCATCCTCCAAGACATTCGTTTGTTTACTACCCCAACAGGTATCCACGAAGCCCTTAAGATGTTTGTAAGAATTTTGATGTGCGGCTCCGGTGAAATAA
Source organism: Nicotiana undulata (assembly GCA_005239495.1). Lineage (NCBI taxonomy): Eukaryota > Viridiplantae > Streptophyta > Magnoliopsida > Solanales > Solanaceae > Nicotiana > Nicotiana undulata. The sequence goes on from ML255616.1 coordinate 21,876, forward strand.
CCCCGCTGCTCTAAGAGTGTCAGCATCATTGGTAATTTGGAAATTTCTCGCCCGAATTCTCGGCGGGACAATGGCACTAGCATACCCCTCGTTCGGAAGGACCCGAGGGGCAGCTCTGGCAGCTAGTGGCAGGGGAGGGTCTGGAATGTCCTCTTGAATATTGGCCTGTCGGCCCCTTCTTTAAGTGGTACATGGTTGATTTCATCATCTTGGTTATCAAATACCTCCTCCCCCGCAATAACGTTTCCTAAGGGATCCGCCATTTGCACCTAAATAGATTCAACAAAAACATCAAAAACAGAAGGAAGGAAAAACACTTAACACTACTATTCACGTAGATAATCAACACCGTATAACTCCCCGACAACGGCGCCAAAAAGTGATCGGCTCTCACTCACACTACTATTAGAGTAGGAAGATAAGGGTCGGTGCAGCTTTTACCCGAAAGGTCGGGATCGATTCCTCAGAGAGTTATGATTTTGAGTCGAGTTTCTACGTAATCTAATAGTGTTTCCTGTTCTTGATTACACTTCTCCTAATTTTGGGTTTTGTATTATAACTATGATTTAGGCTACTATAATTGCAATTAAGCTAACTATTATCTTTTTGGGTTATTTTCTAATTAGATAAAGGAACTAGGGTTATGACTTTTACCTAGGCGGGTAATCAGCGGGTTCTAATTTCTAAAGCAAAGATGTTGTTCGGGGAATTATGATATAACCAATGCCCAACGTTACCCACTCTATACGTCTCGGTAGTTTGAGTGGTATTGTCTTAATTGCCTTTCTCAAGGTCAATTGGGTATCAAATTTGCACAAGCAATTTAGGCTCAAGTAGGGTTTTACTCTCTCGAGGTTTAACCCGTTAATTGGGACTATCAATTCTCATGATTTCGTCCCAATTCCTTGTTGGGTTGATTTTCTAGACTCAAGTCCTCTTTCTCAAGAAGGACCCAAGTCAATTGAACACCAATTAGTGTTTTCAACCACTAATTTTAACAATAAAACCACAAATCAACCCAAATATCCATCACCCATAAACATCTAAGCCCTAATTTAGAGAACCCATTAATTACCCACACTAGGGTTGAGCCACAACCGTAGCTAATGGGTTTAGCTACTCATAATCAATGAAGAAATCAAAGAATTAGATGAAGCAAAACCCATGTAATGGAATTATAAAATAAAACTAAAGGATTCAATGTTGATAACTAGCTTAAATTACAAAAACTTGTTGTAGAAAAATGCCCACGAGCTCCCAAAATATGTCTGATATAAAGCTTAACCTAAAACAATAACAAAATAAGCTATTTATACTCAGCCAAAAATTTCGGACAAAAATGCCCCTGCGGGGTCACTGCGGACCGCGCCAAATGGACCGCGGCCGCAGTGAGGCTATTTGGCTTCACAAATTTGGGCTCTAAACTTGGCCACCGCTATCCGCATAAAATAGACCGCGGCCGCGGTGGCTTCAATGCGGACCGCAAATAAAAGGACCGCGGTCCGCGGTAGTCTTCTAGACTTCAAATACTAGGTCAAAAATCCCTTGACCGCGGACCACATAAAATGGATTGCGTTCCGCGTTGGTCTTGGCCTTCAAAATATGGTTCTCTGAATCTCACCACCGCGGTCCGCGATGGTATTTGCCTTGGGACAGCACTCTCTGAACCTTACCACTACGGACCGCATAAAGTGGACCGCGGTGGTCAATTGAACTTGGCTTTTGGTTGTTCTTGGTACTTGTGTAAGTTTCATTCCCTTTTGAGCAGGTCTTTGACTATTTGTCATCCTTTTTGAATAAACCCTGAATAAAGCACAACACGTAAGCCTTTGGGAGTATTTTGTGTACAATTGCATCCAAAACTTAAGCAAGATAGAGTGTAAAACAAGGTAAAATCCCTAGTTATTAGTTGTCGCGTATAGATGATTTGTTTGACCAAATGCAGGGTGCTCGGATGTTTTCTGAGATTGACTTGAGATCGGAGTACCATCAGATGAAGATTCGGGACTCAGATGTTCTGAAGACGGCCTTTCGTACGAGATATGGTCATTATGAGTTCCTGGTGATGTCCTTTGGCTTGTCTAATGCCCCAGCAACATTTGTGGACTTGATGAACAGTTTGTTCATGCCTTTTATTGATTCCTTTGTCATCGTTTTTATTGATGACATTCTAATTTACTCACGAAGTCTGGGGGAGCACGAGCAGCATTTTAGAGTTGTGGTCTAGACATTGAGAGAACATAAGTTGTAAGCTAAGTTCTCCAAGTGTGAGTTTTGGTTGGATTCTGTGGCATTATTGGGCTATGTGGTATCCAGAGAGGGTATCAAGGTTGATATTAAGAAGATAGAGGCAGTTCAGAGTTGGACACGCCCTACTTCAGCTACAGAGATCAGGAGCTTCTTGGGTCTAGCAGGTTATTATTGCCGATTTGTGGAGGGTTTTTCATCCATTGCAACTCCTCTGACTAGATTGACTCAGAAGAATGCCCCGTTCTGATGGTCCGACGAGTGTGAGGCGAGCTTTCAGAAGCTCAAGACAGCATTGACCTTAGCATCAGTTCTAATATTGCCTCCCGGTTCTGAGATGTATACAGTTTATTGCGATGCTTCACGCATCAGTTTGGGATGTGTGTTGATGCAGGAGGGGAGAATTATTGCATATGCCTCACGTCAGCTGAAGGTTCATGATAAAAACTACCTTGTGCACGATATGGAGTTGGAGGCGATTGTTCATGCTCTTAAGATTTAGAGGCACTATTTGTATGGGGTGCCTTGTGAGGTTTATACGGACCACCGCATCTTGCACCACTTGTTCAAGCAGAGGGGTATTAATTTGAGGTAGCACAAGTGGCTTGAGTTGCTGAAGGATTATGACATCACTATTCTGTATCACTCAGGCAAGGCGAATGTTGTTGCAGATGCCTTGAGCAGAAAGGCGGAGAGTATGAGTAGCTTGGCTTATATTTCAGCGGAGAAGAGACCTCTAGCTTTGGACATTTATTCCTTTGTTAATCGCTTGGTGAGGTTGGATATTTCAGAGCCTAGCCGATTTCTTGCACGTATGGTTGCTCAGTCATCATTATTTGGGAAGATCATGGCTCGGCATTTTGATGATCCACACTTGGTGGCTCTCCGAGAGACAATGGTGCAAGGTGGTGCCAAAGAGGTTTCTATTGGCGAGGATGGTGTTATGAGACTTCAGGGTTGCTTATGTGTCCCTAATGTTGATGCCCTGAGAGAGAGGATTCTAGAGGAGGCTCACAGTTCACGGTATTCTATTCATCCTAGTGCTACGAAGATGTATCGTGACTTGAAACATCATTTCTGGTGGAGGCGGATGAAGAAGGACATAGTGGAGTATGTGGCTAGGTGTTTAAATTGCCAGCAGTTTAAGTATGAGCACCAGAGGCCAGGAGGCCTACTTCAGCAGATGCCTATACCTGAGTGGAAATGGGAGCGCATCACTATGGACTTCGTAGTTGGGTTGCCTCAGACTTTACGGAAGGTTGATGCGGTTTGGGTCATTTTGGACAGGTTGACCAAGTTGGTGCATTTCATTCCAGTAGCTACTACTTATACTTCGGAGAGGTTGGCCCAGATCTACATGCGGGAGATAGTTCGGTTGCATTGTGTGCCTATGTCCATTATATCAGACCGAGGTCCTCAGTTCACCTCGCACTTCTGGAGAGCATTGCAGAGTGAGTTGGGCACCTGGGTAGAGCTCAGCACATCATTTCACCTTCAGAATGACGGGAAGTCGGAGCGGATAGTCCAGATATTGGAGGACATGCTCAGGGCATGTGTGATTGACTTTGGTGGGCAGTGGGACCAGTTCTTGCCTTTGGCCGAGTTTGCTTATAATAATAGTTATCAGTCCAGCATTGAGATGGCTCCATTTGACGCCTTGTATGGTCGGCGATGTCCTTCTCCTATGTGGTGGTTTGAGCCTGGCAAGGCTAGGTTGTATGGCACTGACCTGGTGAAGGATGCATTAGAGAAAGTAAAGTTGATTAAGGAGAGGCTTCGCACAGCATAGTCCAGACATAAGAGTTATGCAGATCAGAAGGCGCGTGATGTATCATTTATGGAGGGAGAGAAGGTTATGTTGAAAGTCTTGCCTATGAAGGGTATTATGTGGTTTGGGAAGAAGGTCAAGCTGAGCCCAAGGTTTATAGGTCCATTTGAGGTGTTGATGCGAGTTGGAGAGGTTGCTTATGATCTTGCTTTACCTCCCCGTTTATCAGGAGTTCATCCGATTTTTCATGTGTCCATGCTCCGGAGATACCACGCCGACTTCTCTCACGTGGTGGATTTCAGCACCATTCAACTAGATGAGAGGTTGGACTACGAGGAGGAGCCAGTTGCTATTATTGACAGGCAGGATCGCCAGTTGAGGTCCAAGAGGGTTTCTGCTGTAAAGGTCTAGTGGAGGGGCCAACTAGTCGAGGAGGACATGCAGAGCAGATATCCACCCTTATTCAGCACGCCAGGTATGATTCTATACCCGTTCGCGGACGAACGTTTGTTTAAGAGGTGGAGAATGTAATGACCCGACCGGTCGTTTTGCATTTTAGAACCTAGTGCCCCTAAATAAGACTTTCCGTAGTTTCTTTTACTGATTTATGACTTGCAGGGACGGGTGGTTCGGGATTTGGAGGAGTTTGGAGTGTTATAGGAACACTTGGTTCCCTAAGGTTGGACTTAAAGGACAAGTTTGACTTCGGTCAACATTATTACTAAACGACCTCGGAATCAAGATTCGAAGGTTCCGGTAGGTTCGTATGATGATTTTGGATTTGGGTGTATGTTCGGAACGGGTTTTGGATGACCCGGGAGCATTTCGGCGCCTAATAGCGAATAATAATTTACTTAAGTTCAAATTGAGGTTTGGAACGTGTATTTGTGTTATCGAGGTCCGAACGGAATTCCGAGACCTTGAATAGTTTGGTTATGTCATTTATGACTTGCTTGCAAAAGTTGGTGTCATTCTTAGTAGTATAGGTAGGTTCGGCGTAATGAAAGCGAATGCAAGAACTTAAAGTTCTTAAGTTTGATCCAATAGGTTTTGGGGTATGATTTTTAGATTTAGCATTGTTTTGGACGTTCTGAAGGCTCGAGCGAGTCCGTATTATGATTTAGGACTTGTTGGTATATTTGGACGGGGTCTCAGGTCGGCCCGGATGCCATTCAGGCATCGAGCGAGGAAAAAACCAGCCATAAATGACTGTAGGTGCACCAGATCTGGTGCAACCGCACATGTAGAGGGCTAGCCGCAGGTGCGAGACCGCTTCTGTGGTCCCAGCCTCGCAGGTGCGACCCTCAGGTGGTGTTGCCCATTTTCGTAGGTCCGGATAATTTTTTGAAGAAACGGAGCCGCATATGTGGACTCCGCTCCGCAGGTGAAATGCCAGACCCCCCTCCCCTTCCCCCCCTTTCCCGCCCTCCACAGATGCGAGATTTTCTCGCAGATGCGAGACCGCAGGTGCGGTCCTCGGGCCGCAAGTGCGAAAAACCTGTAGGCAGTGAAGTTGTATCAAATACGGGACTTAGCCATTTTTGAACACCTTTCTTCTTCCTTGTACGATTTTGAGAGCATGCAAAGGAATAATTGACCTAGCTACTGTAAGGTAAGTAATTCCTATCATAAATTTAGCTTAGTACTTCCTAGGTAGATTAACACTTTAAATGAGTAGAAATCATGGGTTAGAGTAAAACCTAGATTTTTATGAAAATGAGAGAATTACCAACTAACTAGTTATGGAATCATACAAAAACTATATAATATTGATCCTTAGGCTATGGATGATTGTTTCCTTCGAATATTTCCGGATTCCGAGCATGCGGGCCCGGGGGTGTAGTTTGGAATTTTGTAATTTAGGATGAAATACTCACTTAAATAGGGGAATTTCATACTTTTCAGTATAGATTTATTTATTTATGCAATATTTGGCTAGTTTCGAGTCCTTGGCGGCGAATTTGGAGTTTCAGACGCGTTCTTGACCCGGGAAGTAGACTTGACACGAGGTAAGTCTCATTTCTAACCTTGTAAGAGGGAATTGTCCTCTAGATGAAATAAAGATTTTGTGTGATTAATTGCGGGGACTACGTACGTACAATGTGACGAGAGTCCGTGCGTAGTGACTATTGTTGTTATGTCCGGGTAGATAGGTTCACACCATGCCTTGTGAATTTCATAAATTTTTACATGCCTTTTAATTTCCTTCGTATGAAAATTTGTTTCATGAATCTCTCTTGATAAGTGTTTTCAGACGAATCATTATTATTATGGAAAACAGATTTAAATAAAAATGTTATGTTTATGTGTGACCGCTTCGCAATATGTATATTCCGCGATCGGAGTGAATCTTTCCAGTACTCTCATGGGAGCGGTCCGTACACCACGACAGGTTAATAGATGCATCTACGGTTTGTGTCGTTCGACCCTCCGGCAGTGCCCATTTACTATTATGTTGTCCCAAATCGTACCTTCTGATATATTGTGCGCATGTTGCGTGTTTGATATTATTCATGACTTAAACTGTTAAATGACTTGAAATGATAGATTTGAAATTTGTATGTTTGAGTTTCGACTCGAAGTAGGTTTCATGGCATGATAGATATTCACTGTTCTATTATTCATGTGTACTTGTTACTCTCTTAAAGTTATACACAAAATTATACTATTTGGACCCTAGTAAGTGTCAAGTCGACCTCTCGTCACTACTTCTTCGAGATTAGACTGGATACTTACTGGGTACATATTATTTTATGTACTCATGCTACACTCTGTACTTAATTGTACAGGTTCTGAGGCAGGTGCATCTGGGTATCAGTCCGGAGCTCGTTCCTGATTTTTACCTGGTCGAGGCTTCTCGGTGAGCTGCTTTCCCTGACGACTTCCAGCAGCACCTTGGAGTTTTTCTTCTTTTGTTATATCTATCTATATTTTCCTATGACAGTAGGATAGACTTGTATTCTTATTGGATTCTCACCCTACTAGATGCATGTAGACTTGTGACACTAGTTCTTGGCACACACGTTAGTAGACATTATTTTGGGCTGTAAATATTAATTATGACTTTCATGACTATTTCTGTTTAAAATTGCCTAAGTTATTCGTTTTGCTTAATGTCTTAAATCTAAATCAAGTAAGTATTGGAAATGTTTTGGTAATTAAATGAAACTCGCTAGTAAATCGATATTGGCTTGCTTGGCAACGGTGTTGGGCGCCATCGCGACCTGAATTAGGATTTGGGTCGTGACATCAATGGCTACAAGCATGGATACATGGGGAATTACACTCAAGTAATGGTCCAATGTATATCACGAATTTAAAAATATGAGCGAGTTTATGTTAATTAGTCGCGAGTATAATTCTATATTAGCTTTTTCCTAAGACTAACAAGACTTCCTAATTGAATTATCCCTAAAGAATTAAGAGATTAAGCACACCCGAATACTGCTGCAAGTAGTCCAATCCTATCACTAGGTAGAATCTATAAAGTGATGGTTAGCGCCTCAAGTTCGTGTTAATTAATCTTTCCCAACCTCAAATTATCTTTCCCAAAATTAATTCGAAGTTAATCGGCAAGTCCTAGTGTTAGCTAATTTATTTGAAAACATTAAAGAACAAGAATAATTAAAAAAATAATAACTCACTTTATAATAAATAAATATCGTTCAATACATAAGCACAACAAGATATTTAATCCACACTTTAAATATGAATATTCCCATAAACAACATTCAAGTGTTGGAAAAAATACCACACGCGTAGATATTCAATACAAAGCAAGGAAATGAAGAATTGAACATAAATGGATAAGAAATTCTCAACAAAAAGCTTCAAATCTTCAAGACTCAAGTGTGTGTGCAAGAACCCTAGCTCCAATACTTGTGTTCTCTTTTCCAGAGATTGGACAAAGATTTGTTTCCACTAAGCTAGGTCGTGTATTTGTGGGTTTGGAATGGAGAAAATGTGAAATGCCAAGATTGTCCATCGTTGAATCCCATTGAAGGTGCGGCTCCGCAAAAGCGGAATGCTTCACGCAGAAGTGATTATAAGTGGATATTTGAACTTCCGCATAAGCGGTCCAAGAAGCGCATATACGCATACGTAGGTGCGTTCTTTATGTGCAGATGCGGATAACTATACAGAGATATGATCCAAGATGGAGATTGACATTTAGATGAGGCCTTCCACTCGCAGATGTGAGGTCGCATAAGCGAACAATGTTCTGCAGATGCGGAATCATTGAAGGAATTTTACTTCTTTAACTCTTTTTTGCTCAATTCCACCTAAATTGACTTCAACTCTCTTCATGACATCATTTACCTGAAAATCTAGCAATACATATCATAAACAACCTCGTATTATAATTAACTGATTCAAAAACTAAAGAAAAGAGACTAAAATAAGTGGTAAAATCACCACTCATCAATCCCGAAGGTAAGCCAGATAAGCTTAAGAACCCTTCTCGACCATATGTCGAGCCTTCAATAAATAAATAACCCGTCTATATGAACCGATAGATGAACCCTTCCACTCCAATCTAGGAAACTCTAGCATCGCCAAGGTAACAGTCTTTGCATGGAAATCAAGAACACATGGTACACAAACAACCAGTCCACGCCTACGATGACTAATGTGCCGGAGAATTTCGGCACATTTAATACAATAATGCTTAAACTATGGCTCGTTTCAAGAGTATTTACTCTTATTAATCATAGAGTTTTGGTATTTTGCAGTACACAATGCGTAAACACTCAAGACCATGCAAAAGAGAGTTAAAGAAGAGAAAAGAGGAGGAAAATGGTCAAATGCGATCGCATATGCAACATGCGAATCACATTTCAAGCATCGGGATCGCATACCGCAACAGAAAGTTGAGTCAAATTTAAGGAGTGAAATGCAGTCAAATATGCGACCGCATATCCCAAATGCGAACCGCATTTCAATGGCATCTCCATCTGATTCCTGAAGCCACACTGCAAATGCGACACATGAATGCGATCGCATATCACCAATGCGGACCGCTTCTCTCAAATGCGATAAACCTCTGGGACCTAGGGTTTTGATATGCGATGAAGAAAGTGAAGATGCGAATCGCATCCCTGTTATGCGACAGGAATGCGATCGCATATCAGCCCGACAGGGGTGTTTTTTTTCTGTTTTTCACCCGAATTTTCTGTCCACTATAAAAGGATTTACTTGGGTGTTGTGGGTCATGCTTGTCTAGCTTTTGAACAACATTATCTCATTAAATATTCTTCACCTTTTGGAAGTATTAGAGCAAGTAAGTGGTGGTTTGTAAGCAT